>WBMY01003447.1:488424-517214 GCA_013397315.1 Donacobius atricapilla | reverse complement strand
TGTTTTGGTGGGGTTTTTTGGTTTTTTGTTTGTTTGTTTTTACAAAGAATTTTCCCCTTTTTAGAAAGTGCTCAGGTATCACCTAGTTGTGGTACTAAACACATAGCTGGCATCACTAATTTTCATCTTCCAGATTACTCAATGCTTTATAAATAAAGCATAGATGATTCTTAAACAATATAATTTCAGCCGGCAGAAAGTCTGGGGATTAGTTCAAGAGCTCAGGTGGGACAAGATAAAAAGTTTAAAATTATCTCTTCTAACTTCTTATTCCCTGAATCTACAGAAAACTGAAATTACTCAAATCCTGACCATATTATAAAATCAAAAGGAGATTTAGTATACTTTATTTAACACAAGGAAAGCTATGGCAAAAGAGGGGAAAGGATAAGTTTTTTCAGGCTCACCGTAGGCTTGCATTACAAGGTAGTTAATTCGTTATTTTTATTTCTGAATAGATAATAATTAATCACAGCTATTTTTCAGATTTTCTGAAATCTGGCCATTTTCAGTGATTTTGCAAGACTTGAAAAAGGTTTCCAGCACAACCCACTCTCTGTTCAGTTGTACCAGCAAAAGTACCTGTTACCTGAAAGAGGAAGCTGTTAGACCCTTCTCTGCTGTTTGTCAGGATAATTCAATTGATGTTCTACCTAGAACCCTGCAGGACCAGAGCTGCTGCTGTGGATAGACCTTTGTTAAGCCTTGAGGGACTCAACAAGCTGTGCTAATGAAACAGGGGTTTAATGAGGTGCTTTTAGCTAAGTTCAATGCATTTCTCCTCTTCATTTGAGCCCTACATTTCCTGAATTTTATAGAATATAACTTTAAAAATCCCTTCATTTTTCAACTAGACCCTTGATATCCTGTTAATAGTTGAATGTATAATGTTCAGCTATTCCAATCAACTTCAACAGTGGCTGTTGCCTTTCTCAAAGCAGGAGCTACTTGCCAGGCTAATGATCACAATACTGGACTGAAGACCCTTTAGCCTGGCTCATGGTAGTTCACAAGTCCTTTGCTCTCAAATTAGATTTAAAATTATACCTTTGATAAGCAATATGTCTCATCTTTCACAGGGCCATGTCATAGCATTTAGGAATCTGTGTCATTTTTTTAATGACAAGTATTAAAATCAAGCTCTTTGATTCCAGAAATCAGCATGTTTACTTACCAGCTCCTCCGTTTGATCCAGATTCACATAGTCATTAGCAAAGATAATGACAAATTGCCCCATGTGACTGGGATGTGAGCTGAAGCCTCAAATAACACAAAAGTAGTACACAGATCACCCAGCATAACTACCTTACTTGAAAGCTACTCTAATTTTATAAAGCAAGTTGTCAAATCGATGTCTCTGCTGTCAAACAAAAATATATTTTTAAAGGAATGCCTCAAAAATCCATAGAGGAAATGTGAGTCCAGCATGACATTTGTTTGATTTCATTCCTCAGGCGATGCCGTAAAAATTGATCAGACCACATTTAATGGAGAAATCATTGAAGTCTAATTCAACGAACTCCAGAAATATTTATGAAGAACAGTTTAAAACCACTGATATGATACAGGATGATGCTTGTTGTAGTATTATTAATAGCTAGGAAGATGCAGCTTCAACAGAGGATTTCTACAAAAACTCTGTCATACATTTTCAGCAGCTTTTGTACAATGAATTGTTATTAAAACAGCACAACCTTCCAAATTGCTATTAGCCAAAGATAGGCTTTGTATGACTTGATATTTATCCCTTTTGACCTTTAATGCCTTCTACAGTAATTGTTGATCCGATAAAAATCTACTTTATCAGTCTTGTCCTGGTAGAAATATGACTGCAAGCTTTTTCTAGTCAGCCCCATGGCTACTAATTAAAGTCCTGATTTTGTTTAACTTATTCTTCCCCATGCAGAATCACAGAATGGTTTGTGTTGAAGAGACCTTGAAGATTGTCTCATCCCAACTCCCTGCCATGGTCAGGGACATCTTCCACTATCCCAGATTGCTCCAAGTCCCATTCAATCTGGCTTTGAATAACACTTCCAGGGATGGGACATCCATAGCTTCTCTGGGCAACCTGTGCCAGGGCCTCACCACCCTCACAGTATAATATTTCTTCCTAATATTTAATCTAAACCTATTCTTTCTGTTTAAAGCATTCCCCCTTGTCCTGTTACTACATGCTCTTGTAAATAGTCTCTCTCCGTATGTTGGCCCTCCCTGGTCTTTGATGAATTGCACTGAATGATCTGCATGTAAATGCCCAACAGTAATTAATTTGCTGATAAAGAATGATTACCGTTTTCTAGTACTACAGGTCTGTATGAAATCTTTGCAACCAAGATGCAAGCATATTAGTCAGTATGGGGGGTTCTGATAAAGGCACTAGTAATTTTAGCTTTTTAAAAGGCCTCCTTGGGCCTCCTTATGTTTTCAATTACTCTTTTCCTCTCCTCCCTCCATTAAAATTTTTATACATCATTGCTGAAAAAAAGAAAAAACTCCTAACTCTAAACAAGTGAAACTTTTTCTCTAAAGGACGGTCATCCTCGAGGGCACCTGCCAGAACTTCAGCACAGCATTTCTTGAAGGCAGAGAATGCTCTGTAATTTGACAAAGGCTGCAGCTCCTTCAGGATGAACTGGACCAAAACTATGCACTTTTCTTCTTCACAGCTCTGAAAACCCGTGAGGCTGGAGAGGAAGGCTGTTGAAGGGGGAGCCTTTTTCATACCTAAGCAGTGCCAGCAAATACTCACAGGAGAGATGAAAACTTGTTCATAATCCAAGGACCACAGATAAAAGAGAATTATATATATTAAAACCTATATACTTGCACACACACACAGACAAAATAGAAATAATAAATACAGTGTGGAATAATATAGTCTGGATAAATAAATTCTGGATCCCCAGATTCTCTGATGTGTCTTCATGTTCTTCTTAGTAGAGTCAAAACAGCAGCTTGTCTGAAAGACAAATTACATGAAAAAAAAAAATCTAATAAATTTATAATTTTAAACTTTATGGTTTTATCTCTTGTCTCTCTATACAATCAGGTAAACCTTTGGTACTGGGAGATAAAAATGGCTGTTAATTGGCAGGAATTTTATGTACATAATGATTTTTCATTTTGGTTTTTTCAAAGTGCAAAGTACATCCACACAAGTTTCTCTTAGTAGCCAGGGATGCCACATATCCAAGTGTGCAGAACTGCACATTGACTTGTTTGGGATTGCATACAGCAGCTCTTCTTGCTTTCTTGAGGTAATTCCCAGCTGTGAGAGGGCTTCACAGCCCTCTGGAGGACCTGCAACCAGGTTCTGTAATGACGGGTCGTAGGATATACCAGATGTCCTGATCTTGTATCCTTTATGTTAACAGAGAAAAAAATCAGGAATGGGACACCAAACCTAAGCTTCCAGGGTTGTTCATCAGTTCTTTTTGGGGTCACAGAAATGCAATGGGACGATCCAAGACCCAGAAGCATGTTGGGAAGTGAGAATATAATGAGACAAAATATTTGTAGGGTAAATTAAGGCTGTGAGACAGAAGGAATTCCCTTTCCATGTGATAGGCAGAGGGCTGAAATCACTTTAAAAGCAGGGTTGATAAATGCTGTGAGGAGAGTAGAGAACTAAGAGCAGAATGTAAAAGGACGTTTGCTCACCGAAGAACCACAGCGTGATGACAAATTGGGGACATGTAGATGCCATGTGTGGCATTGCAGGGAGAAATATTTTTCTTAGCCTTTCTATCTATGCACGTACTGTTATTCAACCTTAGTTCTTTGTCCTCAGAATCACTGTCTGCTGCCCTTTCTAAACTAAAAAGTCTCCTTTTCTTTTTGGGAAATATACCCATGGGAAGGGAATCAGGAATCAGGGGTTGTGGAGTGGGGTTTTTTTGGCCATGTGTCATGGTGAGGGCTCCAAGCAATAATCTGTGAAGTTTACATCAAACCTTCTTATGTGTCAGGCTGGCACTTTCTGCCACCAAGAACTCTTGTGTATAAAAATATGCATAACCCCACATTTGATTGGGATAAATTGAAGGAAACCTCTGGTCCATAGAAGTAGGTCATGCAGGATTTATCCACCTTGTGTTGACTGCTGTTTTCAGTGTAACTGAATGATTTGTGCCTTTGGCAAGTGTTTCTCAGAATCTTTTTAATGCTGAAAATCACATTAATGTGTGAAGGGCTGAGCAGACAGATTTACCTGTTGCTTGCCCAGGAATATGTGAGAACGAGAGTAGCTTTGCACCTCTCTAACATGAAGGATTTTGAGAAGAAACTTCTCCTGGGAATCAGATGCAGTCACCTTCCAACTGATCCTGCTGTAAATGTTGGAGACATCTGTGAGTTTTTCTGTAGAACTGTGAAACAGTTAGGGGTGGATTAATGGGCTGAATTAAATGTTGTCATGACTTGTAAAGTCTGTTTACTTAGGCTGTAATTATAATCTGCCTGAAATGATAGGAGCTGCGAGGTGGTTTCATGGGCCCTGGCTGGGACAGCAGCAGGCTCAGGAGGGAGTGGGAGGGATGCTGGGATCCTGACAATGCCAACGCTATGGTGCCTCCTGCACTGAGCGGAAATTCTCCTTGAGCACAGCCAGAAGTGCATCTCACTGAAGCACGAAGATTTGCAGCTCTTCTGATGCCAATGCTGATGAACACAGAATAGAACCAGCAACTTGCTGGAAAATTGAGGTTTTGGTGAGAGGGAGATAAAATAATTCACAAATGCTGGTTGAATTTCCTACTGTTTTCTTTTTTTTTTTTTAAGTGAGCTACATTGTAAAATGCTAAGTTTTCTTTTCCTTTCATACTTTTTCTAGCAATAATGATTTAAGGAGACAAGCAATAAAATCTCATAAAGAATAAATCTTTTGTTTTACCAACTAGTACATCTAGAAAAAAAAAACCATTGTGCAGCATATAAGAACTGGTATATATAAAGTTTTAAATTTAAAGAAAATTATTTTTGATACCACATTTTTTTTTCCAGGACCCAAGATGATCACATTTCTTTTTCATTTTGACTCAAATTACTTTTTACAATTATTAAATTCAACATCAAACCATAAATAAATATACTTCATCTAGCTCCATACCTACTGTTTGAGCTCCATGTTATTAATTCATAAATCACTGAAAACCAGATTTTAAGAGTACTTGCAGTGCATTTTGTTAACAGTTGTAGCCAAATAAAAAAGACAGAGAATTAAAAAAAAACCTATACAGACACTTCACCATTTGAAAAAAAATGATATTCCAAGATAAGGAAAAATATTTCTTTTTATGTAAATGTCATTAAATAAAATAAAATAAGTTATATATCTTCCACATATGACAATTCTTCCCCACAGCACATTTTTCCAGACCAGATGAATAAAAAGTATGTTTATTCACTACAAAGGAATACTTCTGGTTTTGCTCATTAGTATCTGGTCTTAAGTCATTTAGACCTGTGCATTTCCATGCTGAGCAAGATGGGTGGTTTCATGTCATATTTCAGCAGGAATTTTCAGGATTTTTTTTTTTCTTAATTCACCAAGGGAAAGTTTTCAAAAATGTCCTAAGCTACTTTTGCCAGCTAAATTTAGCAACCTTGGATCATCAGCCCATCAAGTTTGGATTTTTTCTTGAGCTTTTAGGTTATTTTTATGTTAATTTTAAGAGAAATCAAATCAAGAAGTTTTGTTCCAACAGCCCAAATTCAGTTTCCTACCATACAGGTGAGCTGAATCTCCACTTTTTTTGTGAACTAAAAAACTGATGATAAGGCGAAGTCAATTTAGAAAATATTTGATCAAATCTAAGTTTATTATACAGTCTAGAATGATCTATTTTAAGTTACAAGCTTAAGAATTTAGAAATTTATCAACAATACTAAAATTAGGATGTCTGTTATGACGTTTCTCACTAGGTGTAACATTTCCCTCTCTCCTTCCCATAAGTTTGTTTGAAGCATTATGCCCTGGGAAACACTGGGAAATAAGAGCTGGACCTGCTTCACAGTAAAGAGTGAAGTGACCACTGAAGTCAGGGCACTGAAGTCTGAATGCCAAACTTTTGCCAAGCAAAGTAAAACTGGATGTTACATAAGCATCTGTCCCAAATCAGCACAAATGTATTAATGGTGTTAAATAATGTATTTCAGTTTAATTTTATCAAAATAGAGACCAACTATGAACTAAGGCCATATAATCAGACACCAGCTTTCTGGATCAGTAGATTTTAGAGACAGTGACTCAAACTGTGACATTGGTGCAGCTTTTCTTACCTACAAGTCAAGAACTCAGCTTCTGATCATTTTTATGTTTCCTACCCTGGAGCTGTGCACCTGCATCTGTACAAACTCTTTATGGTTCAGTGAAGGGATAGTGAGGTTTGGAAGCAGTAATTTGTCATACAAGCATTCTCTAAATGTTTGTCTAAAAGAACATTGCAATAATTCCTAAGGCCTTTAGCAACGTAGACGCACACTGAAACAGAGAGAACACATTGTCCTGCTCTTCTATGTTCACTGTTAAAGCCTCAAACCCTTAGAGTTTCCTCAGTTTTCTAAGAGATGAGGACATTAATCGTTCTTATCTAGCCTAAATAAAATATTGCTAATCATTGGCAATGCATTGTTAACTAGAAATTAGAGATCAACTGCTGTTTGTGGGAGCAGCAGAGGATGTTGATTTTGTGCTCCTTTCTCATGAAGGGAAAGTAAATTACAAGAAAGTCACAGCATTTGGGAAAAGGGCTGAAAAAATGTGCAGATGATTGAATCAAAGAAAGAGCATGGATTAAAAAATATGTTGGGAATCTCCTCCCCTCCTTGAGTTTGAACACATAGTACATTGAGCCCAGCCATGGAGAGGCGAGGAAAAGTTTCATTTTCCAAATAAAACCTACCAGCTATGGAAGAGGCAGAAACCTGGACTGCAGTCCAAGGCACTTCCCTGCTGGAGTCACTGGAAGAGGTTTGGTGGCGTTACGGAGAGCATCTGAACTGCTGCAATGTCTGGGGCCAGTCCGCAAGTCCCAAAGGACTCTCAAACTTTTGTTGTTTTAGGGAAACGTCAGCAGCTGACCAGCTGAGAGGATAATCCAAAGAAATGTGAGAAGACACTGAACTCTGAGAGGTGAATCCTCTATGACTCATGAATCTGTGGCAGAATATCATTTAGAGATGCAAAGTGGAGAAAGGGAAAATATCAGAAATGGTTGGTAACCCAAACTGAGGGCATGAACTTCAAAAAATTTGGCCAAAAATGTACAATTTTAAAATTTTGTCTGGGATTATTATTCCTCCTGTACACTTTGCATTTCCATCTGGGTAAAGCATTTATCTTGTGCCCAATTTATGGATGCATTTTACATTAGAAACATGTAATGTCCTAAAAAAACAAAGGAGAGTTTCAGGCAAGAAGTCCAAGGTCTCCAAGAGGTGACCTCTGTAGAACAGCTATTCCAGGCAGCTCTCTGCAGGCACCTGTTCCCTCTGTACTTATCAACTTGTAAAACAGCAATCTCAGCCCAATACCTGGAGGCAGGAGCACTGGTACAAACTCTTTTTCTGAGTAGAGATGACTGCTCCATCCCATTATTTTTGTTTATAGACAGCTCAAGGCTCACATGAATATTGTTTGTTGGGTGTTTATAGCTGAAGTTTAGTGTGTGGCTAAATATAGTCTAATAGTTCCTTCATCCCCACTCTGCATCATGACATGGCAAGGCTTTTGAAGAGTAAGTAGGCCATCCAAAACAAAAGCAGAAAATTGAATTCAGCATCCTTAATGTGTGGTGTTTTCCAAAGCTTCTGTTGCTTTCATGACATCTTGCCAGAGCTATTTATGTCTGTGGGGAGTTGGGGAAAGGAACACATATTGTACAGAGAGCAGAGTGTTAAATTTATGCAAAGGGAAGAAGAGTGCTATCTCAAAAAATATTTATTTCATAGTTTTTGCCTCGAGGATTGTGCTTTGTTACATCTTTAAGGAAAGCAGTGCTATAATAGCATCAGGTTTAAAATTCTTATAAATACTAAGAACAGGTTACATCTGGAACCTTCATATAAAGCAGCACACCAAGCTTATCATTTTGTGTAGAAAAAAAGGAAACACCTTTACTGCACCACTGTCTGTTCTCTAGCCAGACTTAAAAACTAGAAACAAGAAATAGCTTACAGGAAAGAGAGATGTTGAAAGGAAGCAGAAGAATGCTGCACTAGCTCTTTCAATATTTTCTTTGTTTTTGCATGAAATATAATTCTTTTGTAAGGGACTTGAATAGTTGTTGCAAAATTGTGGTAGTTCAGAGTACAAAGGAAAATTGTCTGGGTCTGCAGCAATGGGTTGCTGGTGTGCAAGCTGCTCCTGGCTCCTCCTGCATTTAAAATACTCCCTCGCAAAGGAACTTTTGCAGACGCATTTAAGGACATCAAACAAAGAATTTCTGCGTTAAAAACTTGTATGTTAAAAAGCAATCTTTTCTGCAAGGATATCTAATTACAATGCATGTATCATTTTAGCAGCGGCGTGGTTTGGTCTAAAGCAGCAAGTCTCTTCTCCTCAGGAAGGTGTTTTTAAAGGAATCTCACAGCAACAGGCTGGCCTGAAGTGAAATACTCTCCCCCAGTCCCCCCGCAGCCTTATGGATGCCAGTATCATGAACTGATTACTAAAAGTGAGAGTTGGTAGGTGTCAGAACAGAAAAATTTTATTTTTATAGCTCTGATCATATGCATGTAGGCATAATTTAACAAGAAACAGCCAAAACAGTTTCAAAACTATTAGTTGCCTAAAGTTCAGGGGGTGGGGTGGATTTTTTTTTTTTTTACTTATTTTCAGGAGTTTTCATTCTTTCCTATGTTCATTTGTACAGCTTACATCGTCAGATAAATGCTTCATGCATATTTCCTCTAGTTTCTTAAACAGATTTCTATGTTGAAATCAGTTTTCACTATAACTTTCTTATTATGAGACACTAAAGGTTGGATCTTGCCTCTCCGGGTGTCACTCATGTGTAAACATCTTCACCAAAAAGATGCCAGGATGTAGTCTCTATCCAAAAAGGATGTTTCAAAATATTAAACACTAATGAATTTGGATTTCCACTTGACTCAGGTCTACTCCAATTCTTCCTCTGATGGTCACTTTTCTCTCAAAAGAAATATATTGTAGCAAAAATAAGATCCTTCCTCCTGTGTCTTACTCTCTTAATGAAATAAACATTGTAGACCCTACATGTGCCTTTTCCAACAGACCGTTGTCTGTATTTTGTTCTTCAAAGCCAGCATGAGGGTTCCACACCTTTCTTGGCAGTCTGGGCAGATGCCTGGCTGAAAGACAACCACCAGCACAAACTTTAAGGCTTTTGTTATGATTCAGTCTACTCAGAAACTCCCCAAATTTCCAAGCCCAACCTCTAAAGCAGTTTTCATTTCAGTTTTATACATGTACAAAGACTGTGAGATACTCAGCTGTCACACTGTACTGCTGGGATTTAGTTAATTGGACTGATCTCTTTTTTTTTTGATTGGTGAAGACTGGGACATGGAGGAAGGAGGTTCTTTGACTTCATCCATTTTACTTTGTATACAGATAAAGAGGGATGTAAGTAATTATTTTGGCCTCATCCCTAGGCTAAGGATGTAACTCAGGAATGCCCTCAAGATCATGAGCTGACAGTGGATTTTTTCTGGTTATTCCTTGACCCTGTAACCATTTTATCTTGACATTGCTCAGCCATAGAAAGCAGAACAATGCTTCATTCTTTTACAGCTCACAGTGCTTGCTGAGTTTAAATGTGGAACTACATTTTCCTGAGAGTAAACAGAAGGCATAAGGAATTTTTCTCCCATCTAGTGTTTTGAGTGTTGTTCTTTCTGTTCACTGTGAGACCCAGTCACCTCTTGCACTTGAAATCACTTCAGCTCATCAGTCTTAATTTTTTTAAGCCCTATACATTCCTTCTCAATTATTTTGTCTTTCTGCATATAAAAGTAGAACCTCCATTATTTTTTTTTAATGTTTCATCTCTCAGGAGAGGAGATAATCCATTTAGGCTTTGTTTTAAGAATTTCAGAATCTTGGAAATGGGATAATGATCCCTCCCTGTGTTTCGCCGTGGTACCTTTTCAAAAATCAAACCTGAAGCAACAGATCAGCAGCACTCCTAATGCTGATGCAGACCTTTAGGAGGCACATCAATGCAAGCCACTGCTCTCAGGGCTTGTAGACTTGAACCCCGTCAGAGTTTATCTGCTGCCAGCTTCAAGCTGTGGTTTGACATTTCTGGTCAAGAGGGGTGCCCTTGTGAGTCCCGAGGGGGGATGAATATGAAAGGACAGAGAGGAGCATATTTTCTCCCTACAGCAGTACACTGCCAGCCTCCACTGCAGAGGTACCTGTTACCAGCAAGACATTGCTTTGAGGGAGATCATCACAGCATGATCTTACTTGTGCCTGCAGTAGAGAGCCGTCAAAGCACAGCAAGAAAGAGAGGGATGGCAGGAAGCATCAAAGGGTAGCTGCTAAAGACTGAATAGGAATGAAGATAAAAGCTGCAGCCAGTGTAACTCCCTTCCCAAAGGGAGGGAGCAGAAGTGCAGTGTGAGAAGGAGTGGTCACAGGAGACCTCAGGGCCAAGTCATTTCTCCCGTAAACGCAGCTGTTACAATAGGCTGGGAATTCAAGTGAGAAAATCACGAGAAAATTGCTGTGGTGCACAAAAGATGCTTGTAAAACACTGCAGTCCCAGGTCTCAGGGCTGCTGGGGACTGAGATACTACACTGTGTTTTTTTGTGATTTCAAAGATGAGCTATGGACCTCAAACCCTTTAGCACTGCAAAATCCACACCTGCTTTCATGCATAATGGGATAATGACTGTGTACAAAGCCCAGCCCATCAGGCCAAGCACATGGACCTGGAAAGAACAAGGATATTGCTGAAAACCCTGATCCAAGTTTTTGTCAATACAATGCTCAAGTGTCTCAAAAATATAAGGACCATCTCTTGCTGGTACAAGAATGCATCAATTTTTTTCCTGTGGTTTAGGTATCCACGAGAAAGTCATTCCCAGGAGTAACTTCTTTGCTATTTTCAGTCCATACAAAGGGAAAGCCTGAATGATCACATCTAACTCTTAAGCTAGCCAAGAACTCCCACCCCAGTTAGATCAGCCTTCAAGACACCGACCCCTCTGACAAGGATAGAACTTCACTGGCATCATGCAGATGATCAAGGACTGGGGCCAAGGCTTGATAACTGTACTAAACATTGTCAACTTTGGAAATCGAGACACAGTCTCTGGTCAGTTGTGCCTAAAGAGCAAGTCTCAGAAGATTTCAGTTTATAAGTGCCACACCATAGATGACCACCCCCTTATACTCATAAGCCTAGCAGGAATTTGAGCAAAGATCAGAAAGCACATCTCCTTTTGACCCTCAGCTAGAGTTTTGATTTCAGAAGACTCACAAAGAGAATTTGCTATCAGTATTGGTGAGAAGCTCTCAAAATTTGCTATGGTAATTCTACTAGGCAGACTGAAGAGACTGCCTACAGGGTTATAAACCATAATATAGATATAAATAACTCTCAGCAAAAAAGATTAAAGGAGGGAGCTCAGTATGAGAACTTCAGAATCAGAGGGAACCAAGGAATCACTGAGATCTTAAAGTAAGAAGCAAATAGAAATGTTTGGAAAATTTAGGGAATAGCTCAAACTCCATGGATTTGTCAGAAAATGGGTCTAAAATCATTCAGATAACAAACTGGACGTGCCCCAAGGTGGAAGAAAGATAAGCATATAGCCATGCTACTTTCACTTAAGTAGTCCTTATGAACAGATGCTGCTGTCACAACAATCTGCAGAAAGTCTCCTGTTGAAAGCCTTTGTGCACTAGTTCTGAAAGATGATACTGCATATTTATTGAATGTGTCACAAAAATAAGTCACTTGGGCTGGTGCTTGAGGGCTTAGGACTCTCCTTGGCCCTGAAGTTACAGAATTTTAAACAGGAGCTGGCTGGATCTGGCTCTGTTTACAAACATGCCTGTGAGCCCAGCTGTGGTGTTGGTGAAGACAGACACACTCAGTCAGAGGCTGAACTTGCTGTTTTCATGAGCTATGGCTTAAACCTCTAAAGATCTACTGCAAATTTGCCACCGTGATGTAATTCACTGATCGTGGGATCCCTGAGATAATATTCAAACTCAGAACTTACTAATTAAGTAAAGTCTTAAGCACTTGCTTTATTTGAAGAGCATTGTGTTATCATGATTGTAGACAGATGATGTAATATATCAGCCTTCATCCTTTATCAAAAAATTTATAATCCATAGGAGGAATAAACTTTTGGGACAGCTTATGCAGCATCTACATCATACAAATTTGGTGTTCTTTATCAGTAATAATAAAGATTAGTCTTGACTTCAGTGGGTTTAGGATGAGCTGGTTATATTAGTTAGCTTGGACTCTGACTCAAGACTGCAAACCTTCTGTGAAATCATGTACATGTATGCTAATATTTAAGTATCCTTTCAAACTATTATAATCAATGGAGTTTAAGCACATCTTTAAATTAAGCACACATTTTGTGCCTTGACGAAGGGCAAATTTCTGTCCTCTTTTTATGAAGGAATTCAGCTTAACTCAGGACACTAGTGGTATTTCCTTACCCTAGTTGTCATTTTGACCTCCTTCTTAAAATAAATCTGCAGAATTGCATCATCTGCTGTTGCAACATCTGCCAAACCTCTGCAGATTATAAACTGGTGTTTTAAAGTAAATCAGGACCAGTTTTTGCCTATGAACTCTGGTAGTTAAGCAGGTGAGGCAGCCCCTTTAGATGTACCCCAGGAAGGCACCTACCCCAGGAACCAGTTCAAGTGTGGGAAGTCATGGGGAGGCTGGGTGTAACCACCCACAGCTGTACAATCCCTGCCTCAGACCTCTTGCAGTACCATTTTTCTGGTCTCTGTCTTGAATCAGAACTGTGAGTTTTACACTTTTGCATTTAATAAGCCTGAATATGAAATCAAAATGCACAGTAATTTCTAAAAGAAGATTCAGGTCCTGTTGGCTCTCATCAATCATTGCAAACTGTCTTTCTACTGAGAACTCTCTGCTCTTATGTGCAAAAGTCAGACATAGAAAAAGGTAGATGAAAAACTGACTCCCAAGTGCTTTTATAGCTTTGAAATTGTAGTTTATTTTTCCACCTCATTCTCCCACTTTGTGATAATCATTGTTATCTCTTTTTCCTACATCTTTCTAACAGAATGACACCATTAATAGCTGAGCAAGTTTTCTGCTACCTATTATTCCTCTGCACTTTTTAGGGAAAAATGTTCATTTAAAAATTCAAAGTGGCAGCCTCCATCTGTGGCTCTGTGGGGTTCAGGGATATAAACATGGACATTCCACTCTGCTTTTAATGTTTAAGCATAATATAATACAGCTTATTTAGGTCATTGCACATTCTTTTTTTTTTCTTAATTTTCCTTTTTTTTGAGAGGAGTACTGTATCAAAACAAAACTGTTTGTCACAGACTTTAATTTTTCCTGTTCATCTTTCAGTATTGCACATGAATTAAAAGGTGTGCATCAAAGTTTTTCTGAGGTTAGCTGTCACCCTTGTATTTGAATGTCCTCTATATGATTCAGAAATCTGGTAAGGGTTAATCTAGGTCTATCTACCTGTCATTAGAAAAGCTGTGGTTTTATCACAGGTTAAAATAGCAGTGAGAAACAAAAAGAAACAAACAGCAATATACTTTTGTTTGCTTTGGCAGAATTCTCTCTGAGGGTTTTGTCATCACCTGCTATTGCTAGTTAAAAAGAAGATGTCCTTGTCTATACAGCTTTCTTAACTGGCATTAATAAGCTGTAATGAGATTATCTTTATTTATTAGTTTGTGTATAAGTGTCCCACCTACGCCAGCTTTGCGATCAGGACTAAAGCTGAAGGTTATTGTGGAGAATTTGTTTACTTTGAAATAAGCACAAGTCAGCTGGTGCATTTGGGGGAATTGCCATGAGAGAGCAAAGTCAAACACATCAGTTTGCATTTTGCATGGAAAGAGGCTCCAATGATCTTTGCCCTCCCTGTAGCATCTCACATCCTCAGTGCAACTCCTGCTCAGTCAATAGACTCTTGTGCCCAGGCTGCATTGCAAAACCCCAGGAGTGCACAACAAAAGCAAGAACTTTCACTAGAGGACAAAGCCCTGCACCTGGGGTGTCATGTCAGGGGAAGAAGGTAGAGGAAAAAACAACACTCTCCTAGCCAGGTCAGTATGGTGGTAGCGAAGAAGGCCCTGAACACCAGTACAGGGATAGATTTAAAGAGTGGTATGATGTCGTCTCCCAGAACTGTTCGCCTGGCAAAGCAGCTGCAGTGTTCACCAACCCCTGAGCCTGCAAGGCACAGACCTTTATGCAAGGTGTTCAAGTTCAAACGCTTCATAGCAAGCTGTGGTTTTCTGTGCTCCCTCCCCATATTATCTTCACTGAGATACTATTTCTTATGAATAAACTGCTGCACATCTGCATTATCTTTATATTGCCAAGGAATTTTGCATTGATATATGTTGGAGATGGTCTTTCAAGTAATAATAAAAAGTCTTGGCAACAGCGATTCAGAAGCAACTGGATCTGCCTTGGCACACCTCTAGTTTAAAAGATACCTCACTGCAATTAATTAGCTAGAATCTGAGAGCTTCCAGAAGGAAAGTTTTATGAGTTACCTCTTTCCTCTGGGAAGGTATCATTCAAGCCAAATCGTTGTTAACTGAAATATTCACTCTTGAATTCTTTCAACTCAGCATCCACCCAGACTGTTTTCTCTCTTCAGAGGAGAAGTGCCTGTGGAAAGTTATGCACTTTTATCCATTTCTTTCTGATTCTGTTAATTTTATGGGGTTTTTCCTGAAAAAAAAAAAAAAAAAAGAGAGGAAAAAGTACACTTTTTGTTAATGTCACTGCTCTTGACCTCGAAGTTTTCACTGCCTGCAGAACAGATGGAGAGCTACAATGCCAGCAGGGCAAACTTCCCTCAGTGCACAGTGCTTCTTCTTTCCCTCATTGAAGCCAGGGTAAAGAGTGCCCTGAAAACCAGATGCATAAATGGATGTGCTGGCACCACAAGCATTTCCCCACTGCCCCTCCTCAGTGGGAAACTGTGCCCACACAATTACCCACACACGAGAGTCTCCCCTCCTCAGTAATATCAGCAGCAGAGGAAGCTCCAATCATCAGGGCTGGTGCTGACTTTGAGCTACCACCTCTGCCAGAAAAGTTGTCTCAGGCAGCATCTTCTGTAGCCCTCCTTCGATATTTCTGATTTGTGGCAAATTTAGGGCTGCTTCTGAGAAGATAAGTTGAGTTCCAAGCCTGCTAATCCATCTCCTACCCACCTGGAAAGAGGTGAATGCCCTGGGAATGTCTCTCCTTTGCCTTAGGACAGCTCTGCAAGGGCCTGTGCAAAGGCAGGTGAAGAACACCCGCTGTGGTTTAACTCCGGCAGCAGCTGAGCCCTACACTTGCTCCCTGGAGTGGGATAGGGAAAGAATCAGAGGAATAAAAGTGAGAAAACTCATGGTTTAAATTCATTAGGTAAAACACAATCTGTGCACACAAGCAAAGCAACACAAGGAATTCATTTGTCACGTGCCCCTGGCAGGAAGTTGCTCATCAGGGGTCCATTTTACTCAACCAGGACTTGGGAAGACAAACACCCTCACTATGAACATTCCCCTTTCCTTCTTCCCCCAGCTTTATCTGCTGAATGGTGCCATATGGTCTGAGGTATCCCAGAAAATGATCTCTATCCCTGCCAAAACCAGCACTAGACCACTGTTAGAGGGACTGCAACCAAGTCCTCCTCTCCAGGAACAGTCATTTCTTCCTGGGACACTTTTATTTATTTAGAGAATTGGAGAGGAAGCTGAGAGAGACCCTTCTTCTTTATTGTCCTGTTGCATCTTCTGTGATTAGTTGCCACAAGCACAAGCTGAACCATCATGGCCTGAATGATAGTTACATATTTTTCTCCTGACCCAGGAAAACAAAGGCTGTGTTACTTATGTGAAAATTTAACATTTCCTTTATCCTTCAAGGCTCATTCAGGGTTCTTTAAGTTCAAGCCATGTGAGCCATAGTTGCTGAGAGATTCATCTCTTGATAAATAGCTGTCCTCAACAGAATGATTAATCATAGCGTTGGTATTGTCACTGGTTCTTTTTCATGTTGTACACTTGCAATTGTGTTGCCATTTTGCTTTGGGTATAGGATGTCTCTTTATCAAACCATGCTTTTTCCTCTAAACTCAAGGAGTACAAGATTTTGTTGCATCATAAATTTTTTAATATACCCTGTTTGAAAGCAGACTGATTTCCTGTCTGACTTGCTCATCTATTACCTAGAGAGGATGAAAGCGAAGTTCGTTCTTGTTATGTAACCTTACCCTGATCTGATTACTATGCATGGAACCACATTGCAAGCTCTTCAGTATGAAAAAGCAGGGAATACTGTTATAGTAAACAAGGAGAAACTAAACCCATGGATTGGATTCCATCAGGAAATCTTAACTCTAAAATCCACAACACGTGGTCTGAAATGTCACACTATTAATTATCATTTAATTTATTCAGGAACTCATCATGGGTGTGAGTGGAGATGAGCAAACTGAACAGAATTAAGCAATTCCCTTGGCTATAGACTGTATTATCAAAGAGCTCTGGACATGAACCACAGCTCCAGAATTAAGCTGGGGTTTAAATTTTCCCAAGCAACAGAGAAATGGTGTTTTTATTCTTTATTTTACTCTTTTACCTTGAGTAACTGGAAAACTATGAAGGGTCAACAGGTAAAGAAAACATTTTCAAGCTGAAAACTAAAGATTTAATCTCAAAAAAGGTCTCATTTTTCCATGCCCTTGTCAGCATTCAGCCATTTATTTACCTCAGGGTTCATGAATAAAAGCACTACCAGATGAGAGCAGGTGCTGCTCATGGTTTCTTTGCACCACAGCAGAGAGGAAAGAGGAGAAAGGATGAGCATGCCCTAAATTCTATAAAAGCAGGTGTTGGCTCTTCTCAGCTTAGCTCTGGTTCCTTGTCATTTGTCCCTAAGAAAAAAAAAAAAAAGACAGGAAAGTGACGCAGTTCGTCACACACACACAAACACACACTCACACTTTGATCAGAAGGCATGAACTAAAAACTACATTTATTTGAAAGTCTGACTCCAATATATAGTATTTCTACAAAGGCCAGGGATTAGGGGAGAAGGTTGACACCTCTCCCCATCCCATTGGTCAAGACAACTGTCCATCAGCTGTCCATATCTCTAAGAACAGGAATGAAAACCTTTCCTTGGACTACAATAACATTGGCCAGTGTTTACAGACCAGAGCATGAGAAAGAACCCTAAACATGAAACTGTGAAACAGAAGAGAAGGCTGAAAAAAACAGGGCGACAGGAGAAGGTATAACTTACACTTCTCAGGGCAGTATATAAATGTCCTGGATGCAATTATGTTGAAGGAGTGGTGTCTCAAACCAAGGCACACTCCAAGTTTGATTTTAAAATATGGAAAATGTAATCAAGTGTAATCACCCCACTCTGTTACAGGTCTGTAAACTCACTCAGAAGGTCTGTCTGAAGAGAAAGGTCTCTGCTCTGGTCTATAAACAGAATGGGAGACTTGATTCAGCTTCCTTTAAAGTCAAAAAGGAACATTTCATTCACAGAATGAGGCTGGTTTTGGAGCACACGTTGGTCAAACCAGGTTAACGTATCGCCTAGCTGTTTTCATACGAGAGGTGTTGATTCCATTTTCATTTTTTGATGCCTGCAGCTTAGTCACCCACTACAGATAACTACATCTAGATGCCTGAAATTTGAGTTAGGGCCTGCCTCTGAGTTGATAACAGTTCTTATCCATGCCAAATGGGATAAACTAAAGCATATTAGCCATAAACCAACTACTAATTGATAACAGGAGAACTGCACCTGCAAAGAATGAGAACAGCAGTCAGGGCATGAAACAATAGTCAAATATTTCCAGCAAGATGCTTATTCCTTCATTACAAATTAAGATTTTTTTGTTTGTTTGTTTGTGTGTTTTTTACTTTGGTCAGGAGTATGATACTGAAATTGTAGCATCAATTGATTGACTTAAATTATATTTTTATTATTTTAAAATTTTTGTGACAGGTTATTTCCAATTTGAATATTTGTCTCCTGATAAAATACAGTAAAATTTTGGATTTTTTTTTTTTTGGAATTTGAAAGGGAAACTTTCCTCCATATATCAATAAGTGTGCACCTGTCTTTAAATATATTGTGCCAAATACTATGATTATACAGATTTTACAAACATCACCAAAATAAGTGTATCAAATCTGGATAATTCAAAAAAATAAGATAATAACTGAAAAAAAAAATTGGGTTAAAAAAGAGAGATGAAAATGACCACATAGTCAGGGCATAAGAGTATCTCCAGTTCTTGTTTGGGTAAAATTGATTCCCAAAGATTATTTCTTCACCCTAAGAAGAACAGGGCAACAGAGAATGGAGATTGCAGTCTGTTCATCATGTTATCTCTGCTGCTTCTTCCTTTTCACTCACTTCCCCTTCTTCAGATAAAAAAACTTCCAATTCAGAAACCTACAGTCTAGGCACCATTAAAATTAAAAGTTTCTATGCCATAGCTCTTTGACAAGAAAATTATTTTTTATAAAGAAATGAGGATTTTAAAAATTCAAGCCAAATCTCGGTTTACTGCTTGCATTGGCTTTGCCACCATCTATTCAGGAATAATCACTTAGCAACAAAGCAACACTGTTCCAACATTTCTAAGGTCTTTTTTAATGTGCTGTAATCAGTTATTGTTGTAGTTTTTTAATGTTTTATAATCAGCAAAACAAAAATGCAGATTAGCAGCAACACTTATATTTCTCACAAAGTTCACATGGAATCATTGATAGGATGGAAATCTCTGAAAGAATCATCTGGTCGACTGTGGATTGCATCACAATTATTGACAATGACTTCCCAAGCAGTTTGTTTTTCCACTAGAATTTTGGTTTCTTACCCAAATATTTTATATTGTTGTGAGCTGAATCTAAGGGCAAAGGAACACATCATTGTGCTGTGTAATCTACATTAAAATTTTCCAGTTGTGCTCTTTATTTCTTTCCTCTCATGTTTTCTGTCTGTCTTATTGATTTAGGGTGGGTGAGACCTCTCTGGAGCATAAAGTCATGCAAAAATACTCCTAAGTCTGTTCTAGGAACAAGGAGAAGGATTTGCCTGTGAGTGGAAGCTTTGAAGACCTTTTGGACTCTGAAAGAATAACGAAATCTTGGTAAGCCTTAAAGGAAGCTGATGGGCATCTTGGAAAGAGCACTAATTTCATCTTTTAGCTTGGTACCTATGTGTCTGGGAAAAGTTCCAAAGGTGAATTTTGTGATTTTTTTATGTGTGTGCATCACTAGGTTGAGACTTGAGGAAGGAAGAAAGGTCCAGTTGTCAGTCTGTCACAGAATTCCTGTGTGATTTAGGATTAGCCATTCAGTGTCTGTGTCCCAGACCCTTAACCATAAAGCAGAAATACTATTATTTTGTTATTGTGTAATTTTGTTGTCAATGCTATGAGATCAGGACTATCTCTTACCAAAGTTTCTACAGCTGATAGCAGACCAAATACATAGCACATTCATTTCCACATAGCCTTGGTCTTTCCCATGATGTTTATAAATATCTGATAAACATAGAGAGGAAAGAGGCTTGACACCTCTTGTAAACTGAGATTTGGGATTCAGATGCTGAGCTGAGCCCCTGGAGCAGAAGCCTTTGGCATGCTTTCAGGTCTGCTCTGCACTTTCTGTCTTTTCAATTCAAACTCTTTAATCCAAGTCCTGACTGATGCAAAGATACGTAGACTCTAAGGACATCTGGTTAACAGCTATCAACATAAGAGACAAAGATAACAGACAAAGATAAGAGGCAGGAAAAAAATAAATTAAACACCTAAATACACAAACCCTAAGGAAAACAAGATAATAGACACCAGCAAAAGCCACCCGGTCATTAGCTGAGGGGCCATTGAGCAAATGACTAAAGCCTTTAGAGGGTTCAACAAGAATTTTGTAGCTGATCAAGAAGGGAGGAAATCAGTTTCCCACATGCAGCACAGGAAAAAGAAAATTGATTATGGGATAGCTGATGAGACTTGTAGGGCTGTGTAAAGCTGCTTATAGAATGCTTAGAGGGAATCTTGAGGACACACGAAAATTATTATGGGACATTTAGAGGAAGGGCTAAATGTGAGAAAGGGAGGGATCAAAGTGGATTGGGGTGGAACAAGCATGGCAAACTGAGAACTGCAGTCTATGCTTTCTTCTCATTAAATCCTATTCCTATTTTCATACAATCACGGAATAGTTTGGGCTGGAGGAGACTTGTAAAAATCAGCTAGTCCAACCCTCCTGCCATGGGCTGGCACATTTTCCTCTGGAGCAGGTTGATAAAACCTCTGTTAAACCTGGCCTTTAATGTTTCTAGGGATACATCTCTTGGTAACCTGATCTAGTATTTTAATAGCCTTATTGTGAAAAGTTTCTTCTTATAACTAGTCCAAGTCTGCCCTTTTTTAGTTTAAAGCCTTTGTCCCTTGTCCTATCACAACAGGCCCTGCTAAAATCTCTATCCTCATCTTTTTAATAAACCCCCTTTAGGCCCTGGAGGGTGCAACAAGGTATCCCCAGAGACCTCAGACAATCTCCCTGTGAGAGGTGTTCCAGCCTCCTGATCACCGGCATGGCTCTCCTCTTGACCTGCTCCAACAGCTGCTGTGGACCCCAGAGATGGATGCAGAATTGCAGGTGGGGTCTGAGCAGAGCAGAGGGGCAGAATCCCCCCCCTCACTTGCTGCCCACAATACTCTGGATTTGTTTCTGGGCTGTGAGTCCACATTGCCAGTTCATGTCCAGCCTCTTGATCACCAGCATCCCCAGTTCCTGCTGGGCAGGGCTGCTTTTCATCTGTTCTCCCTCCAGCCTGGACTGATCCTGGGGTTACCTGGACCCGGGAACAGAGCCTTGCACTTGGTCTTGTTAAACCTCAGGAAGTTCTCATGGAGCCACTTCTCCAGCTTGTCCAGGTCCCTCTGCATGGCATCCCATCCTTCAGGTGTGTCAAGGCCACCTGTCAGATTGGTGGCATCTTCAAATTAACTGAGGGTGTGACCTCACTTTCCCTGTGACTCACATATGAACTTCAAGCTGAACTGGGCAGCTAACACCTGAGAAGACCCAAGCTAACAGCTGGTGGCTGAGTAAGGAGCCTGGGCTTTGCACTTAGCTACTAGAGATTTAAAAGTGTGTGCGTCTATTAGTGAACCTCAGGCTTGGTAATCTGAAAAGGAGAAACAGGACCTCTGTGTTTCTCACTCCTGTGTGCGTGCTGTTGGTTTCTGTGTGGATATAGGTTAAAATCCTGCTCTTTGTTATAATGGCTAGCCTCTTATCTGCTCAGTGTAGGTTGATATCTTTGACACCTGCTCATCCTTGTTACTTCCTGACCTACAGGCTGCAATGGCAGCAGCCTCACCAGTGGATGACCAAGTCAGAAATCCCTGGATCCCTCAATCCAACAGCTGTGGCATTTCCATCACAAGACAAAACCAAAGTGCAAAGTTTGCTGTTAACCTAACAAGAAGTTATACCATCAGCCTTTATTTCAAATGTAGTTTTCAGCAGGGAAGAGCCTGTGTTTGGAAATCTGGATCTGGCCCTGAAGTAGACAGGGTTGTGCCTCAGGGCTTCCTCAGCCGAAACATGGTGACTGTCTGACAACAGAGATGTAAAGCGCAGGTCTGTCTCCCCTTGAAGGGAGAGGAGTCAAGAGCAAAGAATCAAAACTGAGCAGGGACTTGTGGTTTCTTGCTGTCAAAAAATATTTTAATTTGCAATTGAATAAATTTATTTTCTCCAAGTCATGTCTGTTCTGCCCATGATGGTAACTGCTGAGGGATATCCCCGTCTTTATCTCTACCCAAGACTTTTTCCATCCTATTTCCTTCATCTGGCCTGTTGAGGAAGGGGAGTGAGAGGGTGTCTGGGTGGGCAGCTGGCAAGTGGCCACAGTCAGCCTTCTGCTAACACAACTGTGTTATGGTGTAGTATTATAGAGATCTCTGGTTAGAGAGTAGTGGCTTGCACAAAATTCTGCAACTTTGTGATCTTAGGCACATGATTTCCTGCCCACAGATATGTATTTCTGCATCTAAAAGAGGTCCTGGTAGACCTGAACTACTTCAGGTAGTGTTTGAAGATATGCTGCTGAAAATGGTTATGTAAAAATAGGATACTAAGGATATTAGTTCCTTAACAGCACAGATTTTGGTTCTGGCTCAGAGCAGAATGATGGAGACACGTGAATAAATGAAGGGGTGTTGTTCTAAACTTTCAGTGTAGAGTTTCAGTTTTCAGCGTTTATGAGCGCTGAATTCAGGCCAGCAGCTAGATCAGGGCCTGTCTCTTATGAGTGTCACACACCCTTGTCCAGCAAAATGAGTCAAACCAAACAAACCTAATTGTGCACGAGTAATTACACCTCGGTAGGACTCAAGGTCTCACATCCTGATATGAGTGAGGTGGTTTTCATGGCCATGGGATGGGAGTCACCTTGAGGTCATGCTGGTTTAGAGGAAGTGCATGATAAGTGATGGTGTTTGGCTATATGTACTGAGTAATTCTTCCTGAAGGAATACTCATGCAGAGCTGAAAGGATGGCAAATTTTCAGGAGAATGAGGCTGGCAATGTCTTCTTTTAATAAGAGAGCAGGAAAGTAGAAAGCATATTTTCCTAACACCAGGTGTTACAGAAAGTTTGGCACAAAATTGTCTTTCTTGGCACAATGTTTATCATTACAGAACTGGAATTATGTGTTTTTTTAAGGGTGCAAACATCATGCTGATCATTTCCAGATTGTTATAGTAATCATTTGAAAGCATTAAAAAAGTTGAGTTTGCCTTTTTTTTTTAATTACTGCTTTCCCTTCCAGATAACTGCAGTCTCTTCCTTACCTACACATACTTTCAGACTTCAGCCCCTTGCTAACAATCCTACTTTTTAGATTAGATGTAGCATTCTTTTCTGTGCACAGAAGATAAGTCTTTTTGATTTGAGATGACCTTGTTTCTGTTTCATTAATTTCATACAGCAAATTAGAAGGCAATACATGCAGCTGGATGAACCTTGGTCATGTGCAATACAATAAATCTCATAGACCTTTTCTATCTATTATTCGACTTTTGGAAGCATATACATCCATACAGAGTAAACAGAAAAGTCAAATCACTTACTCTGCTGCAAACATGTTTCATCACCTTGAATTTAGTGTTGCATTTCTGTCTCCCTGCTTTTTTGAGTCAGTAAAATGCTAATGGCTCTTACAGTGTCTACCTTATAGAAAAGCATGAACAAGATTCTTTGAGATAATTTAAATTCAGGAGCATTATGAAATCACTATTATAGAATAGTCTGAACAATTTCTGCACAGAAAAATTTTTAAGCCTGTAAGTGTAATCAAATAAATCTGTGCATGTGAGAATATGGGCTGTAAATAGTACACATCTTAATGACAGTCAACAGTGAACCCAAACATTTTGGGTTCACAGGTTTTATACATTTTTAATTTATCTTCCTCTTCTTCTCCTGAAATTCCCCTTACTGGAGCTCACATTGAATGTTTCCTCAAACAATTTTATCTTATCATAGTGACACCAGGGGCTGGAGGATGCTCCCCTCTCCTAGTATCCATTGTTTTGGAGCAACAATGAATAGTCTGTAGCTTCCTCACAGGGCTTAGCTCCCCAGCCTCTTCTTTAACAAAGAAACCCCTTCAGGTATAGAAGTTGTACTTAAACGCTTTTGCTGCAACATAATAAACATGAAAAAGGGGATTCTCAGAGCTTTCAGCTTTTTCTTCCCAAGAGGGACATTCCCATTCTTTTTAATTTAAATGGAAAAAGTAAAAAAGTGCAGGAACTGAGCACAGAGGACTGGCAGACATCTGCAACAGGGAAATAAATTAAAAGTATCCACACAGACCACAAGAGAGGAACCTAGAAAAGAGCAGGAACTGCTTCTCCAGGGATCTTGGAGAGGATCTCATGCTATGTTCCCTTTGTTGATGCTCTCGTCTGAAACCTATGATGTAGCTTTTTAAAAAATGGCCAGAAGACAAGCAGGCGGACAATCTTTCACCTTCATGGCAGCAAGGACATTTAAAGTCACAACCATTCCAGTGCAAGCCTTAAGAAATCAACAAAATTTAACTGCCTCACCGGCCAGCAAACAACAGCCTTAAGGCCTTCTCCACTAAGAGATATTAGTCTGTGTTGTTCTTCTCTTTTTTATTCCTAAGGTAGCAGACCCTTTGCCCAGGAAACAGCAGGTTTCTTGCTTCTGTCAGGAGCCTAAGGACTACCTGAAGGTAGTTAGACTGGAACCTTATTTTCTTATAGGAACAATGGCTTTGAGAGGTTTTTAATGAAGTTGTAAGTCTTTCACACTCTAGAAAAAAGAATGCTTTATAACATAGGGTAAGAGAGGGAATTTCCACAGAATCACTGGGATTGAAAGGGACCAGCAAGCATCATGGAGCTCGACCTCACCTTTCTCAAACCAGGGTCAGCGCACACAGGCTTGCGTGGGCCCATATCCACATGTGTTTCAAGGGTATCCAACGGTGCAGACTCCATAACCACTCTGAGAAATCTGTTCCAGTGTTTGATCACCCTCACAATGAAATAGCATTTCTTTTCTTATATCAAATGGTATTTCCTGCATTTCATCTCAGTTTGTGTCCATTGCCTCTTGCCTCATCACTGGGCACTAATGAAAAAGATCTGGCTTGCATATATTTATACAGATGGATAATTTTCCCCCCAGAGCCTTTTTTCCCAGCCGGTCCTTGTATTTCATATGCTCCAGTAACCATCTTGATGGACATTCTCTAGATCTGCCCCTGTGTTTCCATATCTCTCCTCTACTGGGCAGCCTAGCACTGGACACAGCATTCCTGATGGGCTGGGTAGAGGGGAAGAATCCCCTCCCTTGCCTTGCTTGGACTTGAAGCGCTTCACATTTCCCTTCATTGCACTTGATAAGGTTCCTGGCTGTATCTTCAGCCTCATGGGATCCAACTGAAGGCAAAGCAACCCTCTGGACTATCAGTCTCTCTTCCAAGATTTGTACCATCTCCAAACTTGCACAGGGTGCATTCTGCCCCATCATCCAGGTAATTAATAAAGATGTTGAGCTCTACTGGCCTCTGTATCAATCCCTCAGGCTACTTCAGTAGTGACTGGCCTCCACCTTGCTTTTGTGCCATTGGCCGCAGCACTTTGCACACAGCAGTTCAGCCAGTTTTTAGTCCACTTCTCTGTCTATTTACTTACTCTTTACTTGGTCAGTTTGTCTATGAGGGCATTACAAAAGACAGCATTAAAACCTTTGCTAAAGTCAAGGTAAAAAACATCCACTGCTCTCACCCCATCCATTGAACCCGCCATCTCATTATAGAAAGATATTAGCTTGATTATATATGACTTACCCTCCAAAAATCCATGCTGGCTACTCACAATCACAATGTGCTTCATATGTTCAGATATAATTATGAAGAGGATTTTCTCCATCACCTTCCCAAGGATCATTTTAGCAGTACTTGGGACCTGTTAGCAGTAAGACAGGAGGTAATGGTTTTAAACTAAAAGAGGGTAGATTCAAATTCTGACACTCTGAGTCTGGTTCTCTGACTGCTCCACATACCATGAAGTACAATCCCTAGACCCAAGAGAAATTGCCTGTGAGGAAACATGTCAAATGGAAATTTTCATGGAAGAATGGAGGAGTAGGGGAGTGGGCAAACCTCTGAGAAACTTCACTGCTGTAGGTTTTCATTTTGTGTCCTGTATCATGAGCCATTTTCAGTGCTTTTTTTTAATACTTAATGATCAGTCATATTAAAGCATTATTTCCTCATCTGCTCATGTTTGTGTTGTTTCATGCACTGTTCATGGCAGGTACTTAACATTAGCAAGCAGGACTCTTCACTCCAAACTGGAAATACCTAAACAAACAGTCTGTCACAGTATGCTCAGGACCCTGGTACCTCAATAGTGGTGTGTAATTTAGATTATTGCAAAGAGAGAGAAAGGGTGTCTGGTGCTTTGTAGCATGAAATGCTGGTCATAATTAATGAATAATTTAATTTCCATTTACAGAAAGGCCATGCAGGAGCAAGCTGGGAAATGTTCATTTAATCAGCCATAGTTATGAGACACTCAGTGGCGTAGCAACCCCACCATTACCCATCAGCAGGTCCAAATCAACACATTAAGTGAGACCAAGAGAAAACTGAAAGGACAGAAAAAGATGGTGGTAGGAGAACTGCGGTTTGGGATGTAGTAGCTGGTGAAAGATGATGATGAGGAAGCAAGAGGAAACAGATGCAGGATTTTTTTGTGGTTTTCATCCCATTATGATCAAATAGAAACACACACATGGAGCCGGGCCTATTGAGGAATGAGAACTGGTAAGATTGTGAATAAAACATGGTATGGGAGGAGGATTTGCAAGGGAATAATTCTATCGGATCTGTGTCAGTAGGGAAAGCAAAATAGACCAGTTTTCTTTTCTTGTTGCAGTGGGTTTCATATTAATTAAAAAAGAGGAGGGGGAAAAAAAAAGAAAAGAAAACCCAGTGACTAACAAAGCAAATGGTCTGGACAAAGGAATCTGACAAATATACTTCTATCAAAAAGCTCCTATTAGACGTAAAGGACATCACAGTCCAGCTCCACAGAAAAAAGAAAAATTAAATTCACCTAGGAAACTAGAGAAAGAACATGAAAATCCATGCTACTTATTGCACAAAACCTTTTGGCATTTTACAACCTTCTCAGGAATTAACCAATCTGTATTTTTTGTAAGGTGATTTAATCTGATTTTATTGTGGAAAAGTATATCTAATACCAGGAAGTTTCCAAAGACTTTTAGAGAGGAAATAGCTCCTGTGAAGAAGTCAGAGAATATGCTGTGAATACAGTTCCTGTCTTAGAGCATTTGTCTGATTTGTTTAAACTGTCTCTAAGTCAATTTCTTGTAATTTTTTCTTTAAACCTCTTGCATATGTAATTATTTCTTTATGCCTTATACACTGCTGTCTTACTTTTCAAAGTTACCATTATTCTGTGCTGTGGCCAGCTGAAACTTCATGTCAGTGTAAATGGATTCTAAGGACTGACCTGCTTACAAAGGCGAGAGCAGCACCATGTAGTGACAGAGAAGAGCTCAGATGTTGGGGAACAGCTGGAAATAGCGCATAAATCTCTACTCCAAAAGCAGATGGCTCTTCACATCTCAGTTAGAAGTAAATCCATTGGACTAACAGCTTCTGGCTGAATCTTTGCTTTCAACTTTTTCATAAAAACTGAACAGTCCCTACATCTGTCTGTCACATCAGCATCCTGAACTGGAAGAGGAGAGCAGGGCAATGATCAGAAGCTCTTATGCTGTGCCTGATTGAAGAAAGAAAACTAGATAAGCAAAAAGGCTGAGGTTCATCCTCATGTTTGATCACTGGAGCTGACTGTTCACCTTTTGAAGTATCTAGATATAAAGTAGGTATGTATGCTAGTAAGAAATTGATCATACTGGTTACAAATGTAATAAATCAGATAAACACTTCTATCTTTTATTTGAGGAACACTATTTAAAATAGCTAGATGTTATAAAAAATTATTATTAAATTATCAAAAGCTTTCTGGGAAGTACCTAATAAGTACCATGGCATTTTTTAAGGAGACATCTGATTAGTCTTTTCTGGGAAACAGCTGCACTTAACAGCATCACAAACATTTAAAATCTGTTACATCCCCAGACAGTCCACTTCTGCTGTAGGAGGGAACATACCTCCATGCTGAATCCATGCTTCTGCTTCATATGTTTATGAAACTTTCATATCCAAAGATTGGTCAGGCAAGACACAAGGGGAAACTATCAGGAATGTTTGACTCAAATGATGTAACAGCAGGTATGTAAGAAGCTTAATAGGATTAAGAAATGTGGATAAAGAGGGAACAGGGGAGGAGAAATACAGTGAGTAAGACAAATGGTAGAGTCATTACTCATTCTGAGCCAACTAGGTTGATCATCAATTCTGTCCCTGTCCCTGCTGAGAGATTTAAATAGGATGTTAACTCTGGCCTAGCAAAGCTTTGGCTTTTGTCAGGGAAGCCCAGGTGACTGCAGCCACCCAAGATTCCTGCCCCTGGTTGCACTGATTTTAGTTCATTCCTCATCTGGCTTTTACATTAGTCCTTTGATTCATTCAGACTGACCTCAGGTGGCAGCTGGAGGGTATCTGGACAATGGTAGTTAAAGACAGCCTTCAAGCTCTGCTGATTGGTGGTGGTTACGTTGCTAAACCTTGCTTGGCTTTGTCCATACGGCATCTAATGACAAGTGGCCATGGTGTAATAAAGTGGAAAACTTTCTATGAGGCCTAGGTAGTGCAGTATCTGTCTCGGTCCTGAAACCATCTGGGATTGATTTGGTTTTGAGTGTACTTATGCAAGAAATTATGAGGAGCCTTATATTCCATTGTGATAGAAAAGCCACAGAAAGGTTTACTGGGAAATTTTCAACTTTCTTTCCCTAGATAATTATTTTATTTTTATTATTATTATTATTATTATTATTATTATTATTAATTT
>WBMY01003447.1:450901-488338 GCA_013397315.1 Donacobius atricapilla | reverse complement strand
GGAAGGGAAGGGAAGGGAAGGGAAGGGAAGGGAAGGGAAGGGAAGGGAAGAGCATCATCCCAGGTAACCTCCCTAGTTGCTGGGAACATGACTTCCTTGGTGTTGCCACACCAGGAGGCTGAGGGACAGTGGTGGTTCTGTCATCACAGCGCAGCTGGTGCACAAATGTGCCAGTAGGGCTTGTGCTGGAACTGCACATGTTGTCATGGTGTACACGTTAGGTGGGATACTATTTTTGTTGTTACAAGGTTATAGTAAGTCATAATGAGATTATAGATAATGTTTGGAACATTGTTTTATGTAATAAAGGATTTTCTAACTCAATAAATACTACTTGTGTTTGTCATCATCTGATTCAATCATCAGTTTGTGGAAATTGAACCTACACTCCCTGCAACCAGCAAGGCATGAACAAGTACAGGACTCAATTAATGATTAAAGTTATAGAGTGACTCAGGACAACAAAGAAAGCACAGAAATCCCCTAGACCCAGCAAGAGTTTGTTTCAGGCACATCTATCTGGAAGAAGATGTTCTCCAGGAACCACAATTAGCCCTTTTGTGCTCCTGCTTTTATATTTCATTTTTATATAATGTGAGACAACTAAAACCAGGACACTGCTTGGCTCCCAGAAAACAAAACTTGGAGACGAGATTTCATCTGGGAGATCAAATCCAAGTCATTCAGAGAAGGAATTTAAACCATTACTCTTGCTGTGGATTCTTAATACCACCTGACAGGGCCACTTAACCCTGTTAGTCCCCTCCAGGTCTGGGCACCATCTATGGTAATTCTCTTGGTGTATATTTTTACCATAAAAGTCTGGGAAACCTTCTCTAGAACAAGAAAGAGAAATGTCAAAAGCTCATAATTTTCACAAAATTTTGTTCTTGCTTTCCAGCCAGCCTTATCTGCGAGGCTGCCAGCTGACCAGATTAACACAGCATCTCAGCTGATTTGGGCCTTCCTGCTGGTATGAACAGCCCTCCAAAGAACAAGGGTGCTCAATCTTGTCAGCAACTTCTGGCCAAAATGGCAACCTTACACTTTTCTCCTGCAGTTCCTCTCTAGCAGAACTGTCAAAATGCTTCTTGGAAGTGCTGCTTCATCTTCTGGAAGTTTTCACTGTGGTAATTCTCCTTTGTGAGATGCATTTCCACTTCCATTTCCTTGTCTTAGGCAATTACAGACACCAGGTTTGACAAATGCCTTTGCTTTTTATCAAGATACCTCCTGTAACTGTTTTGTTTGTTGATTGTGGGGTTTAGATTTTCTGCGCCCCTGCCTCAGTACAAGGCTATAGGAGGGGTAAGGACTGTGCAGGAGGCAAGCAGCACACACGTCACTCGGGCTATATTCACATTGAAGCAAAGTGCCCATAAACACAATTTCTAATATTATGCTGTGTAAAACTTGTGGGTGGTGCTTTTTAATGTAATGAGGTATTACATTGTCAATATGGGAATGAAGACAAGGTCAAAATTTCTTCCATTCTATGTTTTTAATCAGGTTAAGTGCAGTCCAGCTGGGGAATGTGTGAATAAGTGTGTTCAAGCAGCTAAAATTACAAGGGAAAAAATTTCTAAGATTTCAGTTCTCATCTATCTCGCCTGTTGTCAGGAATGAATATCCTAGAAAGTGTCAGGCAAGTATATTTCCTGTTGAGTCTGGAATAATTTTCCTTTACTAAACACTTGGAGTCTGGCCCTGAAACATTCCCCATTGTGCTTACATGACAAATAGAATCCAAATAAACTGTCTTGAATACTTTAAAATTAGACACTGCTCCAGGGGTTCTGCAGCTGCTTGGGAAATTTTACATTATGGACATTTTGCATCTAGATTTTGGCCAGAAAAGCCCCAATCCACTGGAGTGAATGAGAAATTCCACAAAGGTTGAAGATATTTCATGCATGAAACCATTCCTGATTTTCGCCACTTAATACTAAAGGCACCGAGGAGGTGGAGGAAGAAGTGATCAGCTCGTCTGCTAGGGAAGGGGAAGAATTTGGGATGAATTGATCAAACAGGGAGGAAAACCCATCGACTGACAGGCCAGGTTACAGCTTGCTTGTCTCGGGGGGGTAGAAACTCTGAAACAACATTAAGGCACAAAGCTGACATTTTCTTAGGCCACTATATTCTACTTTCCCCGCGGTACCCTCAGACCCATTGAGCAGGCTCCTTCCCTGGGTAATGGATATAATTTTTATCTATGATCCAAAGGGTTTGTGAAGATTAACACATTAAATTTTCAAGCCTCCAGTGGCTGAGGAACTGATGTTGTGTCACACATCAAGCCACCAGTGACTAGACTAATAGGCCTCTGAGCATGCACGTGGTGAACTGGTTGTTTCCAAACCCAGCAGTCTCACAGGACATGATGCATTCCTGACACCTGGGTGGATGATACATCCAACAATCTTAGGGAATTCCCACTCCGATTTCAGATCTCTGTATTCTGAAATAGTTTTCCAGAAAAACATATACTCAGTGGACACTTAGCTTCCTTTTTTATTTGTTTTTCCAGAATTCAGAGGCAATTATGTCCTTTTCTCAGTCGCTTCCTCTCAACTCAAGGAAACAATAATCCGAGGTATTTTTATTAACAGACTTGGCAGCCTTCTCACATTTACATGGGCTGTAAGAAGTCCTTTCAACTATTCCTTATTAGATAAAAATTAAAATGTTCTCTGAAGAAGGATAGTTTGAGAACACAGTCAGCTGCTGTACTGTGACACTATGACCAACCACCATGTCCTGCTGAAAGGCTTTGTCTTCACAAAGTAGGAGATATTTGGCTTGGGTAGAACACAGAACTGCCCCAGCTATTCAGCTGCAAGGCTGTTCCTGGCTCTTCTGTGGTTTCCTTGAGGTGAGGGGAGGAGAGGAGAGGACAAAGGAGTAGAGCTCGTATGCATGCTTTCCTCTTTAATAGGAGGTTCTTTTATTGTACATCTGAATCATCCCTACAAAGTTCCTTGATTTTGCTGCTACTGAAAGTCTGAAGTAACCCCATAGATGGCAAAGGGCCCAGGATCTCTGCCGCTTTGTCTTGCAGATAATCATCCTCTACCCTGAAAGGTACATGAAGAATTGTCCCAGAGCAGGGCTGTAGCATCTAGCACTCATTTCTTTCAGGTATAATTCACTGTGCAAAATGCAATGCAGGGGAGAAGCCTTCCCAGAGGAGTTGTTCAGGTATAAAACTGGTCCAAGAGAAAACTGGCTCAAGCCACATAGATTTAAATTAGAATGAAAGGGTTGTGAATACTAAATGACTTTTCAAATGAATGGTTCAGAAAATATCACCTTCCATAAGGTTTACTCATCCTTTATCCTTAGGGAATAGATTTTATTATTTCTGATAATAATCCCTCTGTTAAGGGAGATGGCAAGGTAGACAGGGAAAAGGGAATTTTAAAAGGGAAGAAGGAGATAATTGTTTTCTTGTTCTCTTGCCTGAAGAAAACTTTTTCATTTTGTTTTTCTACTACAGACAATGGAAAGGTGGAAGAAATCAGAAGCTGCTTTTAGTATTGTTTTTTTTTTCTTCTACACCAAACCTTAGACTATAATTGGAGAAAAAGTAAATTAGCAGTTTTTCATTAATAAGATCTGTGGTTGCTTTTAATAGTTTGACTAAATTGTGTTTCACTAAAGGAATGCTAAATATACTGACAGGAAACCAACAGAACTTTGTTCTCAGAGACTTTCTTCATCAAAGGTCATTGATCTTTTTGACTGCATTTCCTTTGTGCTGTGTCTTCAGAGACAGATAACATGGGGGGCAGGGGCAGAAGCCAACATTCTTGTCAACTTTGCAAAATTTTTTACAATATTTATTTTACTGAAGGTGACTTCTTGCTTCTTTAACTAAGAAATTTAATTCCATGAAAAACCCCTCAGACAGTTATGGATCTTAGTTGCGACCACAGCAAACGTCTGCTCTTTTTTCTTTGTAAATTGATACAAAGAGAAGAATAAGAGACATAGATTTGAATTTTAACCATTCTTAAAAGTCTAATCACTCCATTTTTTTTTGCTGCTTGAGAGATGCACTTTCCTGAAAACAAAAGCCAGATAACTGATTAACAGAAAAGTAGGCCTAGGTTATTGATAAAGCTGCAGAGGTGAAATAATATATGCTATCCTAAATTTCTCTTACCTTGCATCTTCCTGGAGGCTAGCAGATGTGCACATTTTGGAATGCCTCAGACCAGGGCATCACATGTCTGTGTCTTGGATTTCTCCTTCCACACCTAAAAGTAGGTAAGTTCATGTCCATGAAATTTATCAGTTTTTGTTTTGTGGATCAGATAGAAGGATCAGGCCTCCAAACAGCAGTTTTTCTTACCTGTCTTGGGTCAAATTATTACTCGTCTTAGTCTTCCATGGAGTGCCTAATATATTTGGGGGATATTCCTCAGACAGAGACTAAATTGCTGTGGTGCTGTATTTATCTGGTAGGCATTTGGGAATCTTTTGAAATTACCAGTCCTCTCTGTGCAGATTACCTCTATTGCTTTCAGTTTTATTGGTTGTTTCTGTTTGTTGGGTTTTTGGGGGTTTTGTTTGTTTGTTTGTTTGTTTGTTTTAATAACAGAGACTTCCTAGCTCATGTACAATATTTTTAATATTAGTTATTTTCTCTCTTTTTCCCTTCAGACTGTAGAAAGTTGGCCCTTTTTGATGTTCAGAGTTCTTCGAATACTGAAGAGGTTTTGCACACATAATTAGGTTCTTTCTCTGTGATTCACTTTTTACTTCAATTTTTGTTTTCAAAATGGTAGTAGTAGTAGTTAATGTTTTGTTTTTTGGTTTTTGGGTTTTGGTTTGGTTTTTGGGGGGTTTGGTGATTTTTGTTGTTGTTGTTTCCAGCATATATTAAGCAGCCCATTTATTTTAAATTATATAGATCTTATCCACAAAAACTTCCTCTTCTGTAAGCCCTTTCTTTTACCCATCACAGACTGGAATTACACTGGTGACATTACAGAGACCTGTAAAATACCCTGAGGAGCAGGTTGACTGCTTCATTCTGCTAAAACAACAGCCCCAAGTGTCTAGGGAAGTCTGCACAATAAGCAGCAACAGTTTTGGCATAGGGAGAAGTGAAAATGCAGAATACAATGCATGGCATCACCTCATCCACCCTGCTTTTGCCTTTCCACCCAGGAATGGCAAATGACATAGTATGTGACCTTAATTCTGCTAGTCATGGAGAGACTCTTTCTTCACATTTTGGGCTCTACAAGGGAACTGAGGATGAAATAATCTTTCTTTCACCAGTCATTGCAGCCACGTCTTGTCATTACTCAGTTAATCATCTTCACTCTCAAAAACTAAGCATAGGTTCAGTTCTTCACACAACCATTCAATATATCAAAGAGTTCTGAAAGATAATGCACATATTTTCCAACAGAAATATCTACAAGGTAATCATCTGCATCTGAACAAGCAATCAGACTTCCTGTGTAGACAGAGAAAAGCAGGCTAGAGGTGATTCATCTCCTAAAGTAGAAAGCTAAAATAGACTATATGATTCAGATCCCCCATGTACTTATTTCTCCTCACTGGCCGTGCTTGGAGCCAGTTCAGACAGAGGTCTACATACATAGCAACGTACAAAGGTGGGTTAAAGTGGTGTCCCCAAACGGATTCTAAATAGGGGTGGACTTGGCTCTTATCACTGGCACATTAGCTATATTTTAGATAAGTTTCCTGAGTTTGGGGGTAGACTGTCATCATTTGGGTCATCTAGCTTTCTTATAAATTATGTATTATATATTTCTTAATTAAATATTATGTATTTCTTATATATTTGCTAGTTATGAAAAGGAAGTTTAGATCTTCCTCTCTAGTTAAACATCAACAGCAACAATTCAGGTTTCCTTTTATTCAGAGATTGTACCCTGTGGGACAGAATTGCATGTTTCTGACCAAATCTAGTGGATTGAATTATCCAGTAGTCTAGACAACCATATGCATAGACAAAATTTACACGAGGAGTTCTTGCCTCCTCTTCGGCTGAATATTCCTTTGTAACAGAGATGTTGCAGTTGGATATTTCATTTGCACACTTAAGATACTCTTGTTGTACACGTACTTGTGCTCACACTTGTGCCCCTGCTTCTTGAAGTCTACACCACTCAAATTCCTAGACTTCTGCTTTGGCTAGCTGGTTTCTCCCGTTAGTCTTTCCTTCGTATTGTCTGTATCACAATTGTCATTATTTCACATTACAAATGTTAAGAATATAATCAGCTGTGTAACTTCTCCATTTCAAGGATTCACATCACCTGGCAACCAGGTAATTGGAGGGTGTTTCCTCCACCAGCTGGTTTAGGAGCTTTTCTGCTAAAAAAATAGGGATTAGAAAAGTGATCAGGATCTGTTACCTGTCCTTTTGTAGTTCATTCTCATTTCCTAAAACGTCTGCCCTTTGTGAAGGACACAGTCCAGCTTCTCTTCCAGCTAGAAGCTGTGTTTGGGTAGATGGCTGCTGATTCGGGCCCTCCTGGGGCACTTTGAAGTGGAAATGCTCTGATAAGACGCCTTTCTCAAGGAGACTTTGGTAGGAAAATCATAAGGATCCCTCCAAGGGCAGCTCAACAATAAGACCATTAAATCTAAAGTATTACTGCTAGGTCACGGGGAATAAGGTCAGAGATGCAAGGCTCTTGTATTGCACGATGAACGTGAATGAGAGCTGAGATGCTGCAGACAGTGGTCATAAAAGCATGTTATCAGAACTAGTTTGTTACACAAACTAGCTGACACATCTCAAGGGTCAGTGTGGATATTTCAAGCATGAAAACTTGCTGAATGGACAGTACACTGGTGAAATAGTACAAGGCTGAAAAAGATGTTTAATAATGGTTGAATTGTGTATGCTCTCTTTATATGTGGTTGGAGGTCTCAGTATGGAAGATCTACAGAGACTTACTCACGTCATAGTCACACAAGAGAAAAAAAAATACAAAGCAATAAAATAAAGCAAGCCCTCCTGCTATCATTATAAGCCATAAAATGAACTGGCAACATTTTCTCTGCAAGCCAAGGTCCTTCTTCCAAGCTGTGTGGCGGCAGATGAGGAGATGGAAGGGGGTAGAGAAGCAGATCATGTTCTTGTTAGCTTAATGATTTATGTCCAAGTTTGTTTGCCTTTGGTGTGATTAATTACTTCCGATTATCTGCTTCCATATAGACAGTTCTGTACATAAAAGATGCATCCTTGTGGGTGGGATCTCTTATGTTTGGATTAATCAACCCTGAAAATGCCCCAGTGATCTTATATCTGACAGATGAGACAGATTATTAGAAACAAAATCTGGGAAGGGAGAAAAGCAATCCGGGAGGGAGAGAGACACATGAGGCCAGCCAGATTTTAATTTTTTTTCAGAATATTCTAATTTTGTGTGTGTTCCCAATACTCATATACCTTTTCCTGGTCCCCACTCCTTGTTTTATTTATTGCACATGCCAAAAGCACAGCTGCATTGTATCCAGATTACAAACACGGGAAAGGGCGGCTGACTGACTGGAGTAAACTGGAGCCTGGTTTTGAACCAGGCTACACACAAGCTGTGCTATCACCCTCCTTGCATGGGAAAGTCTGTTACTGCTGAACTCTGGGGTCTGGGAAACAACAGTCAAGACGTGGGAAGTCAGGGGAGCGACTTCCCATCCTTCTGTAGTGGTGTGCAGGGCATTTCATGGAATCATAGAACCATGGAATCACTGAGGTTGGAAAAACCTCCAAGATCATCAAATCCAACCTTTCACAAACACCACATCAGCTAAACCATAGCACCAAGTGCCACATCCAGTTGTTTCTTAAACACTTTCTATTTTGCACAAAGAGGCCAGACCAGTGTCTTGCTTGGGTTTGTTCTTCAGTGGACAGGAATGAACTGTAGGAGAAATTCCAAAGTGGGGGTTTGTTTCAGAAATTTGAGACCTTGTAGACATAAAGAGATGAGTTTACAAAATGACTGCTTTGTTTTTCATGCCCTACTGAGGAGGGGGAAAAGACTGATGTAGCTGCTGATTTCTGGCTTTTACATCTCCATTGAGTAAGTCATATGATGTGATGAGGATTAAGCACTGTTGCAGTCACTTTGTCTTGCTTCTTCTGGAGTTTTCTCAGTATTTTACTGTTGCTTCTGGCTTTTCCAGTGACCTACATTTTTCTTTGCTTTTACCCTTCTGCTAGGAATGTAACAACACTTCCCTGGATGCCTTGTTTCCCTCATACATCCAACCTTCCCTCAAGGTGCTGTTCATTCACTTGTATTTTATCAGATACTATTAACCACAAAAATTCACCATGAACTGGGGATTTTTCACTTCCTTTATATCAGGGAGGTGCATCTGCAATGTAACAGGATTGTATGCCAGGTCTGATAAGGAGACCAGAATTTTCCTGTTTCGATTCTAAATGTGTTATAGGCCAAATTCTAGCTCTGATAGAAAGATGCTTGAATTTAACTCATGGTAAAATTTAGCCTGTAGTATAACCTTCCTGTCAGAGACAACAATTTACCACCTAGTTTGTGGATAGCATGAAATTAAGCAGAACCACTATCCTAAACTGTAATAAAATCTATTGACATCCAAACTATGTATTATGCATATGTAGTCTATTATCCTTAGGCAAAAATGCACAGAGGTTTGACAGCAACTTAATGAAGGAATGCAAAAGAAATAGGATTTAAATAAAAATCTGCAAAAGGACAGAAAATGTACCTGACAGCCAAAGGGCTGCTCCTCTTTAAGATCCGTTTCAAGCAAGTGCAATTCTGGAAGCAGAAAAGGAGTTTTGAGAGGGTGATGAGGAAGATTAAGGGGAAATGAATGAGGATGATTGAGAAGGATGAAGACTTTTGTTAGGAAATGGGCACCAGGGCTGCAGGAGATGATGCTGAAGAAGAGGTCAGAACACAAAATGAGTCCATGTGATAGGGTGGAAAGAAGACAGGAGACTGCTGACCTTCCATACTGAGGATAGAAATGTGGGGATGAAGGGAATCAATGCTCCTGGTTGAGTAGGACAGGCCATTGGTTTAAGGAAATCCTGCTTGGTAATTTTACCAATTGTGACCACAAGGGACCACTGCAGCAATCCCTCCTTTGCCAGCCAGCTGGCTTCCTGGACAGACATTGAGTTGACACGGAGGCTACATTAAAGAGTAGAAGCAATTCCTGACTACGCTGTGAGAGATTGACCAGCTCCCACCAGAACGAGGGCAGAAACAGCCATCCATATCCTGTGGATCTCTCAGAAGATGTAGTTGTAGGTCTTCTCTAGGCTGCAACCTGCCATCTTGAGATTATTTTTTCGTTTTTCTGTTTCAATTCTTAGCTATAGAGGAAAGGCAAGTGTGTTGAGATCCCATCTTGAGGAAAAAGGACTATCAGTCTAGTCTCAAGGAATGTGGGGTTTCCTCCTTTTTCTTTAAAGAAAACCAGCTCTCACTAATCATTTTTAGCCATCTAACTTACTTATTTAAAAGTTAGCAACTATCAAAATTACCATCCTTAATCTAAAATGTGTCAACATGCTGAAACCTACTGGGATTTGCAATTTATTTTTAATGTGTAAATTGTCTTCAAGAATTAAGGGTACTATGATTTTCATAAAAAGAATGTTTTTACTATCACTGGAGAAATAGAGCTAAATAATAAATTAAAGCCTTGCTACAAAAACATTAATTTTTTGCATACATTTGTTTGTAAAGCTTTTTTGTAAGCAGTGATAAAAGCTATTCTACGTGCTTTCTTTTTTGATAGTGAGATGCAAAAAACGTAATAGGAAAGTAAAATTAAATTATATTTCATTACTGATGACAACCTGAATAAAACATGGAAAGAGCATTACTAGGCTTCAAGAACTTCTGGCACCTTGACAACAAACAGAGCAAATCTATATCCACTTAAAAGCTCCCACACATTAAAGTACCCCAAAATAATAATCTCTTTTTCTGTAGCTGCAAACTAGATGAACTAGCAGTGAACAAAATGAAAGCATTTCCTCTTGAATTTTTCATAAGAGCTGTGTTCTAAAAGAAGCATATCACACAGCCTTCCTTACTTCATTTCATACCAGGACACACCCCAATGCTGCACTTAAAATACTTAGAAACCTCTCTGGGGCAAAGAGTCCCTGGGCATCCAATTTCAATAACATGCAGCCTTCATCAAGACTAATCTAGATCAGGAGTAAACAACATACAAAGACAGGGCATTTTTACTGATGAGTCTTTTTTTGCTCTGAAAACAGCACAGGGTGCAATGCAGCACGGAGACAAAAGTTTAATACCCCTCCAGGCAGCTCAAAACTTTGATGTGGCCTTCACTATGCTCCCAATAAAGCTTTCCACCTTTTTAGACACAGTTTTAAGGGATGGATGCAAGATCCTTCCAGTCTGCTCACTACTGATGTTACAAATTGAGAGTGCTCTGTCCAGTGCTGAGCTCCCCAGGACAAGAGAATTTTGTATGTCCTGAAGCAAATCTAGTGAGGGGTTACAAAGATATTTAAGGGACTGAAGCATCTGACATAAAAGGTTTTAAGAGAGGGGATGGCTCAGAGAGAACCAGAGAAGAGAAGACTCAGAGGGACTCTTATCCATGTGCACAAGTACCTGACTGGGGAGTGCGGGTGTTGTAATGAAGCAGGAGCCAGGCTCTTCTCAGTTTTATCCACTGAAAGGACAAGAGCCAATAGGCACAAGCTGATACACAGGAAAGAAAAAATATTTTAGTGTGAGGATGACTAAGAACTGAAACGTTATGCTCAGAGATGTGGGGTCTCAGTCCTTGGATATATTCAAAACCCAATTGGGCATAGCCCTGAACAACCTAGTTTAGCTAACCATGATTTGAGCAGAGTGTGGGCTAGACAATCTCCAGAGGTCACTTCCAACATCAGCAGTTGTGTGATACCAAAGTAGAAAAGACTGTAGTAGCTGTTTCCCAGTAGAATGTGGCTCATCATCCAAAGAAACTGTTCTGGGAGTACAGCAGCTCAGAAAAATACACCTTACTCCAAGAGTTCTTGGACTCAGTACAAGTAGTGGTGAGAACTCTGCTGCTTTCTATAACTTTCAAAAGTACTTCAGAAGATTGTAAAGTCCTCTGAGCAGAGATCCTGCTTTGCTTTGTAGACTCTGCCCATTTTTCAGGGTCATCAAGGCATATATTGTGCTGCAGTAAATAATGTATGGGCAGTTGAGAGCCACAGAACGAGCAAGAGTCACGGAGCAAATCTGGAACATTCAGTGTCCTTGCCAGAATCTCTTTTAGGACAGAAACAAAACAGCTCCAGCAGAGGTCAGTTAAGGAAAACTTTTATTTTGTTGAAAGATTTGCTCTGGCATAGAGTTTAACATTGAAAAAAAAATAACAGGCTTTATGTTGTGTTTAAGAGATTCAAATATAAGTATTTCTTAAAAATAGAGACACATATCCTCAAAATATTAGATACTATTTTTTCAAGTCTTTAAAAATTCAGTCACTGTAAAAGTGAACAGAAAAGATTATTACTCCATTTCAATATTCCTAGTCTGGGTTTATAGAAAAGTTAGAGAGGTTTCAATTAAGTTTGAACAGTCCCAGAAGGTTGTTTCAAACAATGGAAGCTTTCTTCTTCCCTTTCACCGCTCTTTTGGCTTTCTTGGCTGCTTATGATATTTTAACTTCCCTGAAGTTCTCTGTGAGCCCCATTCCTCATGTTAAGGCCTCATAACATCCTATAGTCACTGCCCATGCTGTGATTTTGATCACATCAGAGGGCCCTCAATGAGACAACATGAAAATTTATATCTCTTAAGAACTGAGTTTTCCTTTGGAGTATCTAAAATAGTGCACAGCCAGCCTTACAGTCTAACGGATCAACCTTTGCATCTTTAAACAGAAAACTCAAAAAAATGAGGATGTGAAATCAGGAATACACCTAAATAGCAGGATGTATGACCCACACACAATTGTCTTCACTGATAACTTCTCTTTCCCTCTTTGAGTATTTATGTTCTGAATTATTTATTTTTTTGTATTGCGTTTGTGTGACAAGGTTTTATGGGAGGGACAGGGTGGCTTCTCTTAGAAGCTGCCCAAAGTTTCCATGTCCAACAGCGCCAATGCCAACTGTCTTCAAGATGGATCTGCCACTGGACAAGGGTGAGCCCATGGGAAATGATAGCAATGCCTCTGTGATAACATGCTTAAGAAGGAAAAAAAAGTTATCGTGTGGTTTGCAATTACAGCCAGGGAAGAGTAGAGTGAGAATATGTGAGAGGAACATCTCTGCAGACACCAAGGTCAGTGGAGAAGGTGGGGGAGGAGGTGCTCAAGGCACCACAGCAGAGATTCCCCTGCAGCCCATGGAGAGGTAGCTGTGCCCGTACAGCCCATGGGGGTCCATGGGGATGCAGAGATCCCCCTGTAGCCTATGAAAGACCCCACAGTGGAGCAGGGGGAGGCCTGGAGGAGGCTGTGACCCCATGGGAGTGCTGGAGCAGGGTCCTGGCAGGGACCTGTGGCCCTGTGGAGAGAAGAGCCCAGGCTGGAGCAGCCTATCCTTAAACAGGTCTGTCTTTAGCCTGACCCTGTGGAAGCGTGACCCACACTGCAGCAGTCTGGGGAGGACTGTCACCCATGACATGGACACATTTTGGAGTATTTCTTGGAGTGCTGTCTCTCATGGGAGGGACCCCACCATGCAGCAGGGGAATGACTCCTCTGCCTGAGCAGGGGCAGGAACAACATGTGATGAACTGACCATAACCCCCATTCCCTGTCCTCCTACATGCTCGGGGAGGAGGTAGGGCTGGGAAGGAGTGAGGGGTGGAGAGAAGGTGGTTTTGCTTTTATTCTGTTAGTAATAAATTCAATAATATCCCCCAGCTGAGCCTGTTTTTCCAGTGATGGTATTTGGAGAGTGATCTATCCTGGTCTTTATCTCAACCCATGATCCCTTAATTTTATTTTCTCTCCCCTGTCCAGCTGTGGAAGGGAGTGATAGAGAGGCTTTAGTGGGTGCCTGGTGTCCAGACAGGGTCAACCTGCTACAGGGGGCTGTCTCCTGTGAGAGGGACACCAACAGTGGAGCAGGAGAAGAGTGTGAGGAGTCCTGTTTCCAAGGAGGAACACAGGCAACATACAACAAACTGACTGCCGCTTCCATTCCCAGTCCCCCAGTACCTCTGATGGGGAGAAGGTAGAGATTTTGAGAGTGGAGTTGAGCCTGGGAAGAAATGAGGGGTAGAAGAAAACTGTTTTAATATTTGGGTTGTATTTCTTGTTATCCTGCTTTGATTTTTTTGGGAATAAATTAAACTGATTTCCCCAGGTGAAGTCTGTAGCTAGTGAGTGATCTGCTCCTGTCCTTATCTCACCCCTGGGCCTTTCTTTGTCTTCTCTCTCACCTGTCCAGCTTGGGAGAGGAGTGACAGAGCAACTTTGCTGCGCATCTGGTATCCAGCCAGGGTCAACCAACCACATTTCTTATGAGTCTATAATGCATCTCCTTTAAGGAAAGGCCTTTTATGTGCAAAACTTAACACAGCAATAGCCTGACAAAGCAGCAAATAAGATGCGAACATCAGAGAAAATATGAAAATGGATCATAATTACCTGAGTTAAGAGACTTGGAAAACAAGGGTAGGATTTGATACTGGTGAGGCCACGTTTCAAGTACTGAGTCCAGTTCTGTGCCACTCACAACAGTAAAGGCATTGAGGGGCTGGAGCATGTCCAGGGAAGGGTAACAGGGATGGGGAAGGGTCTCGAGCACAAGGCTGATGAGGAGCAGCTGGGGGAGCTAGGGGTGTTCAGTCTGGAAAAAAGGAGGCTCAGGAGGAACCTTATTACCCTCTACAACTCCCTGAAAAGAGGTAGTAGACAAGTCAGTGTCAATCTCTTCTCCGAAGTAAAAGGTGACAGGACGAGGGGAATTGGCCAAAAATTTGGATATTAGGAAAAATTTCTCCACCACAAGGGTTGTCAAGCAAAGCATTGGAACAGGCTTCATAGGGGAGTGGTTGAGTCATCATTGCTGGAGGTATTTAGAAAACATGTAAATGTAGTGCTGGGGGACATGGGTTAGTGGTGAACATGGGGTTGCTCAGTTGGGTTGAAGTGTTGAGTTAATGTTCAGATTTGATGACCTTAGGGCTTTTTTTTTCATCATCATGATTCTACAATTCTATCAAAATAGAACAAAACAGGATCTCTAAATTCACAAAATCAATAAGATAACTATCAATACTACATGAGAAAAGAACAACTCGGAAATTTTAAGAAAGATAACAAAAAATTGTGCAGTTGCTTGCAAAGAGATATGGCAGAAAAATAAGCCAGTGTTATCATAAACATCATTCTCCATACTTTGCATTTAAGTGTGAAAAAAATACCAGAAAAAGTTTTATCCAAAAGCATATGTTAAAATCCTTAAGTAATAAATTGACAGTCAGAATGATGAATAAATCTAGAAATTCATATCTTGGTATGTAATACAGAAAGGAATAAGCAACAAGAGGATGAGAATGATTTAGAATATCACTTAAGAGTATAAGTAATAGGATGAAAGTAAGCTCAAGGTAGTATAAAATGACAGTAATTCAAACAAATACTGATGATTTTATATTTCGAAGAACCATCTTCCCAGAGGAATGGTGAAACCATGTGAAAATTTGCAGAACATAAATAAATGTACAACAGGGAACTCCTGTACTGTTGGAGAGATAAATGTATTTATTTGTCTATGCCATCTATTTATTGCAGTTCTTTGGCTGAAGAAACAAGAGGCAAGTCTTTCCTTCCTCATGTGGCAAAAGCAGGTGCTGCTGTAAACAGCATTAGGCTGCCACTGGCAGATTAGCGCTTGAGACAGGTAGACCAAAAGGAGGATAGAAATGATGGATCTAGGAAGTGATTGATTTTTGAACCAATGAGTGTTGGAAAACCTGCTAGGAATAATATAAGCAGATATGTGGTCATGACCAATGACAGGAAAAGGATCAGTAAGTAATAAATTGAGCTCCCAGGATCAAGCAATAAAGGTGTTAAACAGCCTGGCAGGCTTTCCCAGGGCAATACATCACAATGAGAGTTCAGGCAGACTTTTGGAGGTTGACAATTTTGTATTTTCCTTCCTTTTTGTTTTACTAGAAATTGTACAAGTCCATGATATTTATTCCAGAGAAATATCTGTGTACATTTCAAAACATAAATTGAACATTTTCTCTGACAAAAAAAAAGTCTAAAGAACTGAAGGGTAGAGTAGCTGTTGAGCACCTGTTCCCCTATCACCAGTTCTAATTTGATCACATTTACAAGGTCATAATCAGAAGAAATATTTAACATTGCACACAGACCCCCACAGCTCTGATCCTCCCCTTCTATCCATTACCTCCACACAAGTTCTCTTTTGTGGCTATCAAGAAACCATCAGTGACTTCATCCATGTTGGGGTAAAACTTGTATGATAAAATAGGTTTTGTACTGAGACAGCCAGCTCTGGTTTTTGGTGTTTGATTGCACTGTGGTCTGGCCCCCTTTCAGGAATGCTCCTGTTCCCCAAATTTGTGTTCTGTGGATTTCTTAATGAATTTCCAATTTCTGCCAGTGTTCGTTTCTAAATAAGGGCTGGTAACAGTGGCTGTTGCTTTGATTTGTTGTAGTGGAAGAGATGTCATCTTCAAAGACATTTCTGGTTGGTGAAAGCCTGTGTGCTGTTCTTCCTTTAGGATTTCTCCTCTAGCTGGATGCCAAAGTTAAGAGCCACTGGTACAGGGTAAAGAGCAGAAACTCACAGGACAGGTGAGTCAGATTTCATCTGGCCTTTCACAGCTGCTTGAATTTCAGTACATCCAATGTCCTTCAGTTCCAGTGAAACAGAGGAGTTTGAGCCCCACTATGTCCAAAAGCTCCTTTCAGTACTAATTTGGGTGCATCTAAGCTTCTTCATAGGTCAGCACACACTTGATGGATGAGACAGAGTTGATGAAAATCAATATCGTGCTACCATTTTACAGTTGTTAACTGGAGGATTAAGATCATCGCCATCCTCCTTCCTGCTTCTTTGCTGAGTCTGGCCCACACCTAATCTCAGCCTCTGTCATTACATGCTGTTGAGTCTTTGGATCTTTGTGAGACAAGTAGAAACTTAAATTAGGGTACAGGCACTCATAGACATAAAACCCCATTGAAACACAACTGAAAGTTGGGGCTTAATTTTCTTAGGGGCCTGACAATCCCAGTCTCAATAAAATGGGAGGAACTATTTTAACTAGTCCTGTAGAGGCAAGTCAGGAAATTATTTGATAGCACTCACACCGTGAAGATGGCCCATCTTACCCAGTCCATTGCCCATATTAAATAGTACAGGGTTTATGGAAGGTAATTCTTGCCATACAGACACTCCATTCTTTGAAAAGTTTTAGGTCATCTTTGACAAGTATCCATCAGGAATAGACTAGACAGAATTGGTACTTCCACAGAGCAGAGGAAATAAATAGGTACCTTATGGAGGTTTTAATTCTGTCTTTTATTTTTATTATGAACCAAACAAACCATCCCTGAAAATCAGACAACTCAGCTGCTCTGAAGAAAGGCAAACCAGCAGGACCTTAGCAGAAAGCATTCATGCATTTTAGGGGCTGGAAGACAATATTTTAAGAAGTGAGATAAACAAAAGCATTAGGTGATCGGAAAATAAAGCTACACACATTGTGATATAATCACAGATGTCTGGGCCTGTAATAAGCTTTTCAACTTTTTCCATTAGATGTTTTCTTAAGTGTCTTTAAAGACCCTTCAAGACTTAATTGCTACCAAGTTAATGATGGTTGTCCATGTTCAGTGTTAAAGCTGGGGTCACTTATCAATAATAAGGTATGATAAAGGCAATCAAATATCACTCCTCTTTAGGATTTATTAGGGACCAAAGACAAATATGTTGATCCCAGTAAATTTCCAAAGTGAAAGTGGAAACAACACAAAAAGCTTCAAAAATCCCTTTGCTACCAGGCAAAGTACAAAGACCAAAGACAAATTTTAGCTATTTTCCATCATTTCCTATCCAAGGTGAAGACTTATTGACAGGCATTTCTGAAAAAGCTTCTCTTATTTCTCCTTGCTACACTTGATTTTGTAAGAAGGAACTTCAACCTTAAGGGCTGTCAGTTTGGCATCTGTAATGAGCATAATATTCATTTCAAAAGGAAAACTACCAGAAAAAGCTACATGACAGGCTAAACTGCATCTCTACAAGCAGAACTGCTGATCTCCCAAGATAGTGTTTCCAGCCCACACACCCCTCATACTACCAGGTGCTGTTGTTTCTTTTTTTTTTCCCCCCAGTCTTCCTCATTACATTTCCTTGGCAGAGATTCCACTGTGGATGCTAGCAATAGACTTGCCTTGATGCTGTTTATCACAATCCCTGGTGACAGCCTATTATCTCATTATCAACATTAATAATAACCGTGTGTTTTTCTGAATTTGCAATGTGAGAAATAAATATATAGATACATATATATATATATGACTTCACATTGCATTTATGTGAATGTATTATGGCTGGTATAAATGCAGACTCAAAGCACTATGTGGGAAGGACACAATTGACATGCAGAACCAGGCCTGGTTGAGAGTTGTGACAGAGAGTTCTTGTGTGCCAGTGGGTAAGTCATTTGACCCTATGCACACCCTTTTCCTCATTCCTGAAATCCCTCTTGTACCTTTAAGGAATGATTTAAGCTTGGTGCGCTACATTCTGCAATGTTTTAATGCATGGTCTTAGTTTTTATATGAACAACTACAAACTAATATGTACAGGAATAAGCAATCTGATATTTGTGTTTCTCAAGACATGTATTTAAGAACATATAATGACTTATTTTTCCCTTTCATGCTGTCTAATAATAAATGTGACTTTCCAAAGAAAATCAACTTTTATTTTTATCCCTGCATGTTTTATTTTTAATTTGAAAGTTCCTGGTTTTGAATGAATGAAAGTATTTTAGTATAAGTTCAAGTATCAAAAGCTGACACACTATCAAAGCCAATTTCATAGATGAAATTAAAAAAGAAGAACATTTTCATCATAAAATAAAACCTGGGCATACTAGTAGGTCTTAAAAAACCTAATTTCTTGTTTTAATTTCTGAGAATATTTTTGTTGCTATTTTAATTTCAAGTAGCCAGAGCTGTAAAGCTTTTAGAACTGCCTATTAATAAAATAGTGGTCAAAAGAAGCACTCCTTTAATGGATATTGGAGACTACAGCTCATTTGGCATTGCTGGGTTGCAAGACATGCTGGTGGAAAGAAATGCATATTGGTAGTAGGGGATGGTGGAACTCCTCAAACACTGTTACTCAGGAAAACTTCATCCTTGCCAGAAATATACTCCAGCCCAAGGATGGGAGACAGTGTTAACAAAACCACACCTACCTGTGAGAGTAGCCAGCAATGTCCTTACACCTCAGGCTAAATTTCACAAGAAAGTACTAAATTAACAAAATCTGCAGCAAGCCAGAATATCTGAAAATAGTTCCATTTGCTTTCTAATGGAGATTGATTGCAGATGCATTAATCTTAGCAACTGTATTCTGACCTCTGTCTATACTGTCAAATTTTATGCAGACACGTAAATGCAAAAAAAAAAAAAAAAAAAATCTAAACTCATGGAGAACGTCTAGAAAACATTACAATTAAGACGAGAAAATGTCACTCTGACAGCTCTGCGTGTCCTTAAAGCATTTCCTAGAACAACTTCTCATATGGAACAGCCTTGCATAAAGTTAAAAAAAAATTACACAATTGAATGTACTGTGTAGAAAGGAGTCTAGTCTAGAAAGAAAAGTCTATGTATGCTTAAGATATTATGGATCATCAAAATGCAACAGCAGACGTTCAAAAGAGAGAATGCAAACATGGAATGCCAGTACCAAGTGTTCTCCTATGGGAAAATAAAAAGCAACAAGTGCTTCAAAGTAGAGCAGAAATACTTTTTAAGCATAAATGCGGTGTGGTTTAGTCCTTCACTGAAAGATAGCAGCTCCCATTTCATTTGAAAGATGACAAAAACAATAGAAGTTGCTCAAGTTACTTAGTTAAAAAGTCAGGAAGGTAAAAATCTTTTGCTCAGCCCAGATCTCTTCTCTACCCTTCCACCACCCTTTTAAATTCACTCTAATTTTGAAGCCAATGTTGTTCTTTGAAATTGAATCTGTGTGGAAGTTAAACAAGCTCAAGTGAATCTAATGAAGAAAGGACTGAATATAAACAAAACATTACTTTGAAGTTGCTATTTTTTCTTGCTGAAGAACATGCCTCCTCTAAACTGCAACTTAACTCTGAAACTGTTTTCAGAACAGAAGTGTCTTCAGAAGTATGTCGGAATGAGGACTATGCCACTTGTAAAAATTATACGTAAATTTGTCAGGCAACATCGATATGGTCAAGCAGCTGTAATTAAAAGGTGTCTAAGGAAGACATATCTGAAAAATCCTTGCTCTAGGGAATTTGATTATTTTGGAAGTGGTCTTCAAGCAGTGGGCTTAGAGAAAAGTAATAGATTGTTGGCTTGGGCTTGCTCTCCAATGACATGTACAAGCCTCTGTTTCCCTTTAAGCTCCTAAATATTAAAAAAAAAGAAATTATACTCCTTGCATGACAGTCCTCATGGAAGTGTCCCCTTTATGGGATATTTAAAGCAGTTTCTGCTGTTAAAACTAGCTTGGCATCCTAGGCATAGGTACATCCAGGGCAGCTACCCAAAGCAGATACTTGATGTCCTACAGAACAGAACCATTCTCCTCTGGCACATAACCAACTCCCACAATGTGTCACCTTCTCTCTTCTCTTGCTTTAGAGAACTGGAGAATTCCCAAAAATATTTCTTGCATATTTGTCTCCTTCTGCTCCTCTCTAAGATCTTTGAAAGACTGGTTTCAAACTGTCAGTGTCCTCCCACCAATGTCAAAATCATGTTCATTCATGTGATGATTTTTCTGTGTCCTCACACCTGGAAAACTTCAGAATGAAACTCAGACTGGCTGAAAGTTGTGTACTTTATTTAGTCTTCATTTCTTGCCTTAAACTTTCTTTAAATCAGACATTTCAGTGTCTTATTTAGATAGTAAGATCAGGACTGCAGAACTTAAATTTGCTGAAAAAGTCAAAGCAGAAAAACTACTGCAGTATAAACTTAGTTAGATTGTCTATCACTCTATTATGAATATTAAATAACAAAGATAATAACTCTATTTTGCCAATTTCTGTTCTGCTTCATTCAGCCCATGCAGAGTGTATTGAAATCTTCATCCATCCATGAAACCCTGGAATGTCTTGCTGGCTGGTACTACTATTAACAAATGAAAAACATCAAAAAATACAATTCTTGCTAAGGGACATTTTATAAAAAAAATAAAATTAATCTAAATTTTTTTCACTCCCTTGCCCAAGGATCACAATTTCTTGGTCTGTTTCTCTGTCTATTCAGCTGTCTGTCTAAAGCTCCCTCTTTACTAGAAATTACAGGGTGCCTGTGCCTGGGTTGGGACAATCCCAAGCACAAACAGAGGCTGAGGGATGAAGGGATTGAGAGCTGCCCGGAGGAGAAAGACTTGAGGGCGCTGATGGATAAGAAGCTCAACACGTCCCAGCAAGATGCGCTTGCAGACCAGAAAGCCAAACCTGCCCTGAGCTGCATTAAGGGCACTGAGGGCAGCAGGTGCGGGAGGGGATTGTCTTCTTCTACTCTGCTCTGGAGACCCCAGCTGGAGTGCTGCATCCAGCTGTGGGGTCCACAACAAAGGAAGAACATGAACCTGTTGGGATGAGTCCAGAGGAGGTCACAAAGATAATCACAAGGCCAGAACACTTCTCCTGTGAAGAGCCTGAGACAGTTGAGGTTGTTTGGCCTTGAGAAGAGAAAGCTCCAGGGTGACCTTAGAGCATCTTCCAACACCCGGAGGGATTAAGAGAGAGCTGGAGGAGGACTTTTCACAAGTGGTGACAGGACAAGGGGGAGTGGCTTCAAACTAGAAGAGTAGGTTTAGATTAGCTATTAGGAAGAAATTCTTTACTGTGAGGGTGGTGAGGCCCTGGAATAGGTTGCCCAGAACAGTTGTGGTTGTCCCATCCCTGGAAGTGTTCAAGGCTGGGCCGGATGGGGCTTTGAGCAACCTGGTCTAGTGGAAGGTGTCCCTTCCCGTGGCAGGAGTGTTGAAACAAGATCATCTCTCCTAAGCCATTCTACAATTCTGTAATTTCATTTGTCTTAAAACCATCATCTAAACTGTTCGAGAAAGTAATTTCTGTTTTTGATTGGCATCACACCCAGATGTATTTTCTTAATTGTGGTTACAGAGTAAATGCACTCCTCATATCTTCCTCTGCTGACTTGACTTTTCTCAAATCTCTATGAATCCATAAGTGCAGCTGTTACTCCACACAAACAGTTCTCAGAACTCAGTCTTCAAGGAAAAATATAAATGATTTTGAAATTGCCTTGCTTTGGTCTGACAGTTCATTAGATGTCTTCTCTGTAGCCAAGGAACATTCAGCAGTAGCCTTACATAGGACTGATGTTCTCTTTTACCTATAGGAAGTAAATTTTAGCTTTGGAGCAAGACCTCATATTAACAGCTGTGGAGATGTGTCAGCATTCTCCTGATAGAGGACTATTGAGTCAGCAGAGAAAATTTTCTTGCAACAGTTTCTTCTGCAATGAAAGCTTCTGTCTCTTACTTTTTGTTGCCCAGCCAATCCACACATCGTCCTTCTGTGGCAGAAGGGACGCCTGCTCTGACTTTTGTTCTGTTGAAATCTGATAATTTAAATACAAGATTAATTTATGCATTTTGCATGAAAAATACCTCAATATTCATTAGAAAATAATGTCTTCTGATAATTGAGATCTCAGTGTCCTAGATCTACAATTTCTGAGACAGGATGTTCTGGAAAAGATATAAGATCATCTGATACAGGCACCAATTCTAATTCACATATAGCATGCCTAAGAGAAACCAACCTACTTACAAACCCCAGCTTAAGTTTTATTCCTTCTTTTGAACTGATGGAAATGATTTATTATCGTCTACCCTGGGATGCAGCTCTAGCAGGATTTTCACAGTTACCAATCTCACCCATTCCAAGTGAGCTACTATTAATTGATCCCTCTGAACTTGCTCTGTTTGGGAGTCTACTTCATTTATTGATTTGTTTGTCACCTTCATCAACATTATTTCAACACTGAGTTTTTTCTTCTAGACAATAAAGTGCTTACAAGTTTTAAAGTCAATTATAGCCCTATGCATGGAACTGTTAATATCAACAAAAAGAATTCCAGATAATTTAAAGAGTAGCTCTGAATGTAATTTGCAACATAACTCCCATATTTAGATTGACTGCATCTGGGGATGCCTATATTTGAAACAGATGGTCAGGTGATTTGAAAATCACTCAAGGAAATCTCAAAATTAGATCACAGAAACATGAAGGAATATATGCTAGATTGAAAGGGATAAAAAAAAAGGATGGGGCTGTTGAATGGGCTGGAGAGTAAATGAGACTACAATAAATGTTTAGTTCCATAGACTGGAAAGAATAATTTTCTGGGTTATGAATATGATATTCACCATGATACATACTTAGTAAGAGAGAGACACATTCTGACAGGCAAATGCTTAGTTTCAGACAGTTTAAAATCAGTGCCAATATAGAAACAGGAAATTTATCTTATAAATAAACATGACTAAATATATGAAGACTCCAGGAATTTGAAGTGACAGTTAAAGTGGCACCTTGTGGTTCATCATATTTGATCCCACTGTGTCAATGTCACCGTGGCAGCTGGTATTGAAAATTGCTAGTGGGGAAGAGCGCCTCTCCTAATCCTTGTCACCTTTCCTAACCAAGTTATTTATATTTATGGTGGATGGAAACTGGGACAGCGGTTTTGAAAGCAGAAAAAAGAAGCAATGTCTAGGTTCATTATACTTCAAGTAAAAAAAGTTAAGATATTTTAGCAGCAGGTAGGGCAGAAAACAATATTTATCCCTTTATAGAAATGCCATTTTTCTCCCAAGTTCTGAGCTATCATCACTTGTCCAGCCCTGTCCTAAATTCACTCTGTTTTGTGTTGCATGATTTAATTGTCCAGTAGAGTTGACTGCTTTGTGTAACGGAGAATGTGTCTCTAAAGTACCTTCAGATGGAGTCAAATCTCGCTTCAGCTAAGTGACCTCCCCAGCTCCTCAGTGATTGGATGAGGGAAGAGGACAGCAATGCCTTCTCCCATCTGGTGTCTGAGTCTTCCCAGGAAATGTGTGGCTCTCCTAATATACCTCACCTGGATGCTGAATGTTCCCATGATTGGCCACCCTGAAAGTCATGTGCTGCAATATTTGACATCAGAAGAGTTTTAGAGTTTTCCCTCCTGCCCTCTTCACAGTCTTACACTCGGAGCTGATATTCAGCATTTGGTAGCTCTGTGATTTCATGCAAGGAGGCCACCAGTGACACACGAGTTCTGTGCAGTGTTACAGCTGGAGAAGGTGCTTGGCAGCTGTGGCGCTACTGACAAAGAACTACCCACCAGTACTGATGAACCTGTTCAACTAACTCATCTAGACGAACCAGCATTGATTCTTCTACTTTTAAACTTTATTTTGCCCAAGGAGAGCCCCACGTCTTCCTAGTTCAGCCTATGCATACTTTTCTCCATGTCCCAAAGTGAAATTCCTACACAAAAAGGTTATGAAAACAATTCAATGTTTAGTATTAGCTTATCAAAAGCTTAAGTTGTGCACATGACATTCAGGAGACAAGGAATACCAATGACCCAGGATACCATGGAACTTTTTCAAAACTTCCCATGAATCAGCAAAAAACCCATAAAATGGAGCTAGAATGAGAGGACAGTGCTTTCCAACAATATCTGGAGACCAGGATTTCTAAACATATGAAATCTCCATCACTTTGCAGACACATCAACACAGGGCATAAACCTAGGTCTGCGTGAAGGACACTTCTCTCCCTAAAGATGATGCCTTTAACATTTGCCGCCTGACACCCTTAACACCAAATACCTAATGCCCTTTCTCATTAATCTGGCATTTATATTAAAATTTGAGATGCAGCTGTTGGAAATGTGTATGCTAACTTTTCATCCTCTCCAAAATTTATTCATTTCATTGTAATATATATGTGGCATTTCCACATCCATCAGTATTTGAAATCCAGACTTTAAATTGTCCTATATATGCACATATATTTATAAGTTAATAAAAAGATGTCATTTCCACAATTTTCTCTACAATGAAATAGCCTGTGAGCAAATTACATTTTCTTTTTACTGTTTACTCAGCACAGTGAAAGAATATATTGACTGCTAAGTTTCTATGACTTTTTCCTAAGCATAAGAAAATGGACTCTCACTCTTATTAATTTCAAATATATTCCTTGTTGTTCCATAAATTCTTACAGCAGCTCTGACCTCTTTGCAGATTTACAGGTAGAAAGAATTAAGCCACCTATTTATTTATTGTCGTTTCCAAAACAGCTGTGTATCCACATGCTCTTCACAAGAGTTTTATGCTCTGTGGGTGCTTCAATTACAAAACCATGTGGCTGGCATATAAAAAACAAAGCCACTTTGAGAGCTGAATTTCTTAATTAGATGACTGGAGCCATTATAATTGCCTGTGATCTAGATATTGCTTCTATTAATCTTTTCCTTACTCCTCTTTAGTAACATGAGTTGTGCCACTAACTTAATTAAAACTGTACATATGAAAAGGGTACCACGCCACATCGTTCTCATTTCATTTCTGTAACTACCTGCTGCTGGTATGGCAAAGATCCTGTATAATCTGTCATTTTGTTAATGAGGAAATGGCGTCATTCTGGAAGCAGCCTGGTTTCCCCTGTACTGTAAAATCTCAGGTTCTGATTTGGGTCCTTGGGCATGGAAGCTGATCTGATGAAGCTCCCTGGAGGAATTTATCTGGCCAACCCTGATAAGCAAGACTGAGGGCTGGGACCTCTGCCTCTTACTCTGCTGCATGGATCACATGCACTGCAACATCCATGAAAACCATCTGGGGAAAATTATTTAACTGCATGGGTGTTTGCAACGGGCAGTGACTGCTATGTAGCAGAGGCAGTCGTATCATCACCATGACCTAACCATCTTTTTTTTTCTTGTAGGAAGGGCTGTTGTAAACTCTTGCTTTCTCATGACATAAGTTGTACTCTATTCCTCATAAAGATCTGAATTCAGCCTTGATGGAATTTCAGTAATTACAGTAATTTAGGAGGAGTCGTGGAAAGATGACCTTGGTCAAGGCAAACTGTTGCAAAGTTTTCAATTTCAGCTTCCTTAACTCAACCTCATCAGAATACTTTAGCCCCTGAAACAAGAGAAAGAAACCTCTGCCTAGATTTGTTTTCTCATAATTTCTTAGGACTGTTGTGGTTTAATTAATGCCACCAAGCATAAAGATGCCATTTATATGAATTTACAAGGCATAATTTAATTAAAATATTTTAAATAACCTCATTATTGGAACAAAGGGAAAACACAACAACAAAGAAGTAACAAAATCAAGCAAGAGCATTGCTGTCATACAGCTTGCAAGAGAGGTATCTGTTGCTGTTAAAAATTAAAATGGAAATAAATGGACTAGAGATAATTCAGATCTCACACAACAGACACTTAAGGCTTGCATGATATCTAGACACCAGGCATAAGATATAAAGAGGTGACCCTCATCAATAAGAGATAAAACTAATGCTAATCAATACAAAAAGTATGGGCAGCAAATCATCTGCAGCTGGCAAAATTCTCAATATGGTCTTTGCCATTATGGGTAGCTGGTACTATGAGAATTTTATCAGTTTAACCTTTTCCACACTGGCAATATCAAGGCTACTCTCCTCTCTCTGCACTAACATCTTACAAAACCAAATAACATTTGATTTTTTGAGCAGTTGTTTTAGATAGTTTAGTCAGTGCTGCAATGCTGACACACTGTTATTGACACTTGGCAGCCTGTTGGCCAGTGCCATCAAGGATCCCACCTGGCTTGTTAGGAAGGACCCATCACCAAGGGCTCTTGGGCAAACTCATATTTTACTGCACCAGGATGAGCACAACTGGTGTGTGGACTCACAACTGGTCACAACAACAAACACAGCCCAGCAGTGCTCAGGGAGTCACAGGAGTCTAGCTTAATGCCTAAATGTCTGTGTAGGGACAACGGTCTTGAGAAAAAAAAACTTCCCAAACCTCACCTCTGTTTTTGCTGCGGCTGCCACATCCATGCCATCACTAACATAAGCACACAGAAACATGTGCACTGAAACAATGAACAAGGGCTTCTCGAACAGGCACCTCACTCACTGCTGGGGAGAGCAGGAAAGGGCAGACTCTGAATGTCAGGAGCTGGTCAGGTCACCTAATGTACTCCTGGAGCCACTTGTGGTGAGGAATCAGGATCAACAGAGTAAAATATCTGCTGAGGACACTGTGTGCTATTGTAGTGTGGACTGTGCTCCTCTTAAGCCCATCAGTCACGTGTCAGAGGTTTTCAAATATCAGAAAAATGGCAAATACATCTTTTGTGAACTTGAAATATTTCAACATAACTAAAGGTGATAAAAATTAGAATAAGGACCATACTTGATTTACAAAAATGCCTAAATTATTTCAGATGGGAACATATTAACCCACGCTTTTTAATCCAGTGTAGAAAATACTTGACAAACATCTTTTTTAATAGCCTAATTCTTTAATGAATTCCTCCACTAAGCCAAAGCTGTCTTTGGGTAAAATGCTCATTCTGGAGATTTCTGCTTTCCTGGCAATTAAGCAAGAAAATAATAATTATTGTTGCAGTTGACAATTACTGCTACTGTTAATAATTATCATAATGCTCTATCAGAGAAAATTATTTTGATTTAGGCAGAAGCATGAAATTGTCAACAACAAAAAATTTCTGGAAATTAAATGAGTTTTAGAAAAAATTCTATTTGCTCATCAACCAATGAAATGGAAGGAGAGTAAACACCAAACTGATGATTAGGCTAAAAAGAATCAACAATAACTAGTTCATATGTAATAGCATGCATTTATTTTTAAGGCTACAAAGCCTGAAAAGTTCATACTGTTACAGACTAGATACTTGAGAGTGAACATAAGGCTGTCTGGATTGCATCGTCCTTTTAGTAACATGATTAAATCAAGCTACAGATAGCAAATAAAGCTTTTATTACTGGAAAATTATTCCATCTAGCACATAAAATTGCTGGAAGAGTCCTTGCTTAATTAAAAATTTTTCTTTGGTACTATCATGCAAATGTTTCCTTAGAAGAACAAGTGCTGCCAAACCAAATTAGACAAAAAGTCAGGGGTTTATGAGCTTTACAAAAAGGTTAAAGCAGTTTCCAGCAATGTATTCTAGGTATAAGCCAGGGAAAAGAAGGGAAAGATCACAGACTAAGATATGCCAGATAGGTATCATTTGCTTTAGTGTAAAATGGTCTTCTGGCTGAAAATTGAACTGGCTCATATAAGGGGCCATGCTCTCTGAAAGCTGATTTATGGGTCTTGGGGGTAAAAACGTAAGACTACCTTAGTAGAAATGCTGTTCTCCTTTAAAGAAAGTTATGAGATACTTTGCTTCTTTGGTTAAATAGAAGTATTAAATAAATTTAGAGTAGATTAGAACTGGACAATATGTATCCATTGAAGCAGACACAGTTTTCACAGCAGAGCTGAATATGGGTACATTTAGTATTCTCTGTTACACAGCTGAAGTTACTCTCCTAGGCAGAATTAATCTGTTCTCAACTGGCAAAAGTGAATTAAAGAAAAGGACTTCCTTGACACCTCATAATGTTTTGGGGAACAAATTAGAAGTGTAACAGATAGTCTTGATATACTGGAGTTACTTTAAAGAGGAGGAAGATGCCCATTTCATTATCCTTCAATTTTTTACTGTTGTCAACTAGTGTTTCACAGAGGTCTTCAGGCAGTAATATACTGACTTGTGCCCAGTTTTGTCATCTCCATTTTTATCTAGTTTTGTCACACTTTTAGTTTCTCAGGTTTATAAAAATGATCCTTCTGTCCACACCTTTTCTGATGACACCTTCCTTGAGCTTCCCTATGAATAAAAATAAGGCCGTTGACATCAAGCCATAATTTGCATGAGCTAGTTTTGCCAAATTCTACAGATTTTGCTTGGGATGAGTTCCAACACATGAGGAGTTGAGAGAAAGCATCTCAAGGTCACCACAAAGAAGGAGGGTGTAAGTGAGAGAAGTGTGACCAGACTCATCACCAACGTGTCTCATACTGATGAGAAAAACAAAACTCTGCCCCTAGAAAGGCTCTGTTGTATAACTCTGCCTGCATCGCCAGTCCAGAAATACACACTTGTTCACATGACTGACTTATGTCCTCACACCTGCTGCTGCTGGTGAGGTGTTTGCAGGCTGCAGGTTTGTGTATTCTGCACAGTTTTTGCCTGTTGCCATGAGAGGCATCCTGGAAAGTTTCCCTGCATGATGTTACATCTGACAGGTCGGTCACTGGTGTACTGCCACTGCTGCTGCTCAGGAGCTCCTTACAAGAGTTTTCCTTCCCTGTGCTTGTGTCAAGAAGGTTTTTGCAAGAGTCCTGCGCCAAGCAGTGAAACGAAATGCTTCTATTCCATTCTAAGACCTCTATGATAAGAGGATTCCATTGACCATACTAAGCGTTAGAGCACAAAAACAGCTGTCATTCACAAATTTCTCTTCTCCAAGAGGTACTGCATGAGGTGACCTGCCAAGAAAGGAACGGCTGTTGTGGTAAAAGTGCTCTATTTCCTGTCTCCTTTCATCTGTGTACAGGGCCCTACATCCTGGCATGGTAGTAACTTGAAAACATGACAATACACCCTCACTGCATTTCAGAGAAACAGGTCACATGGTATCCAAGTTAGAAGCAGACAATTATCTTTAACTCCATCCCAGGAGCGGTGTTTCTGCTACCTCACCTTGGAATTGCAAGTGTTATTGTTGGGATGTCTGTGATGTAATCAGGCACCCAACATGGCCTCATCTTCCATTCCCTTCCTCCTAGCTCCATTTTATGTTTCCTTGCATCTATAGACAAAATCCACAAAAATTCATTATATGAAAATAAAAACCTCCCTATCTGTATCGTAGGAACAGGTTAGTTTGTTCCTGTTTGATTTCAGGTTCTTTTAGTAGCTTTCTATTTGTGATTTACCTCTAGGCCTGTGTTTTCTATCATGCTTCCTCTAGTGTGTAAAGAGCATCTCTGGCAGCTCCTTTTCCCTGATAAACCCCTGTGGCCAGGATTTCCAGGTAAAATGTCTCACCTAATGCACCAAAACCAATGCTCCAGAGCCAGATCTGCCCCCCTCATGAAGGATAGAGAGTGTGCGTAGTCATGGTCCAAGCTCTAAATCTGGTCAAAAATGGTCAAGCAGAAATTCAAAGAAGTTTCATTTTCAATAAAGCACTATAGATCCCACTTAATATGTGGTTCTGTTGTTTTCCAAAACATTGCTTTGGCTTTTGGGATTTTGCCTTATTTTTAAACTGGTATTAATTTTATTATCAAAATTTTGATTCATTTTGATAACAGAAATTCTGTTCTTTGATTTACTTCATCCCGGAGGTGATGCTGGAAAGGCAGCAGTGCTGTGTGATAATGGCAGTTCTCAAGCAAAACCAGGAAGATTTTAAGAATCAGATGGTATTTCCAAACTCCAGTTTCATTTGTATGAGTTATTTCCATACTCTTCTCATTCAGACAATTTCCTTAGCCTTTATCACAATATTTTGAATAACAAAATGGACTTCAGAGGCAAGTTGCAGTAGCATAGGTGAGTCAAAAAAAAAAAAGTAGCAGCTATGGAATTTTCTGAGCTAAGTTAGAAAAGCACATCATTAAGTGACTTGGTGAGCAAAGTTAAAAAAAGAATACCCCCCCCTTGAATTTTTTTCTCTGTCCAAGTAATTAATATATTATTGGCCTCAAAAAAGGATTGCACAACCTTATCTCTTACCAGAGCAACCTTGCTAGTAGTTATCTTGCCTTGAAAAAAGCTAACATTGTATATCTCTAGAGCTTTTCACCACAAAAGCACATAGTTGGCAGTCCTTACTGCAACCAATAGGAAGAGCAAAACCTTTCTGCACCTTTGAAGGACAAATGTCTTGGCTGGGACATAGCAGTTAATTAATATTTTTCTTGTTCCCAGCACTGCAGTGTCCCAACCAAGGTCAAGGCTGCATTGTGTGAGGCATTACATAGATTCATGGAAGAAGCAAGCTGCTGCTCAAAGCTCAGAAGAAAGCAGGAATAAAAGTTAGAGGGCAGAATAGGAGTACATTCAATACAAATGTTAAAGAGAGTGCTCATCACATGAGTTTTAAGCCTGGGTTCTGCCCAAATTGTTGTGCTGCCTCATAGCACAAAAAAACAATGTGTAATAAAACTTCAGTGATTTTAGGTTTTTCTCCAGAGAGTAGAGTTGCAACTGCAACTAAAGTATCCTTCTGAAACAGGGATTGATAGTTATAGTCACAAATCAGTTGGAGCTTATAAGTGGGCAAGGTGACCATAAATGGCCTTTGCTAAGCTGGATGGAGCATCTTTTATTCACAGCAGAAAAATCCAAGTTGTGTGCGGAGGAATTGCATGATTTCCTCAGACCTAACATCCTTGTGCTGAAACCCTGGTACTGAATCAAAATGAGGTTTGCAAGCAATATTGAAATGGAGATTCTTATATAATGTATATCTTTGGGAATCTGGGTATACATGGGTAATGAATGTAATACAATTTTAATGAGAATTTCATTTTATGACTCAGGATACAAGAAGACATAACTTCTCGTAATATAATTACCTTTGATTAATCTGTGGGAGTTATTAATTTCAGACAAAAGTTTTGCTTTTCTGAATGTCCAGACTAATGAAATTACTCTTATTAGTTTGACAGTAGATGATGACACAGATACAATTGGCACTGAAACAGAGATGTACTGGGGACCTTACTGGAAATTGAAATTGCAGCAAATGAATATTGCACATTGACCCATGAGCACAGTGGCCACTGTTTCAACAAGAATTCTTTTATCTCCCCTCTGTTTGCACTTTGACACATACACAACACAATCTGCTTCAAGCTATCACCAAACACCTCTCAGAAACACAAATCAGGAAAGAGAAGGAAGCACTATTGAAGGAATATTTAAGTATTCCACCCAGGCATATTAACATTATAATTTATATTCTGTTATGATAGTGGCCAAGGGAGTGAAAGAAAACTCGTCTCCATTATGCAAGGAGTTGTTCTGACTCACCAGAAAATGAAGTCTGAGCTCACAAGAATTCAAAATCTTATTTCCAGCAAAGTAAAGAAATAAATATAAGAAACCGTGGCAGGGAATTCAAAGAGGTCTGACTAGGGAGACAGTATTAGGGAAGGACATGGTGATGGATTGTCCTACTCTTTAATCTCCTTTCTTGCAGTCTGATCTATTTTATTACATGTACTGCTGTGCTGAAAAGGGGAGCAGGAAGGAAAGCTGCTCACCTGCCCAAGCTGACAGATACTCCCTGCATGAAGTGGTACTTTCTGGATTGAGGGGAATTTGTGCCCTTCCTGAGAACAGCCTGAGTGAAGCAGCTGGAGTGCAGAGGCTGGCGAGGGCAGCAGCGAATCTGTAACAAAGACTGAGACTGATAAACTTGTGGAGAACAAATGAAAAGACTTCCAAGATCCAAATGCAACCTACTCATGTGGAGTTTGTTACAGCCCAGAAAGGTTCTGAAAACCACTGGGCTGAGGCCAACATTTTAAGAAAAAAGAACAGAGGAATCTGACTGCAAATCCTTTAATTTCTAATGCATTTTACACAAAGGATCTTAGATCTGAAGTGTCATTTTACAATTTCACTTTCAAAGTTACTTCTTTCTTGTGTTTCCATGTGATGATGGAGAGTGTACTTAGTGTTTGTGGTGTGGTCTAAGTCCACCTCAGAGCTCTGACTTGGTACAGGTCCCCTTATAATCATGTAAAATTTAGGGGCAAGAAATAATGAAATACAGAGTTTCAGAATTTTTGCATCGTGTTTGCACATAATGTATGTAGAAATCAAATTAGTTTTATATATTTCATATATAAAGGACCAAAGAAGCTGCTTAGAAGATGAAAGACCAAATGGACATGATACTAAATGAATTACTCTCTGAAATAAGCTAAATTCTAAAGTTCTCCCTTACACAAAGCTTGCACTAAATTTTAACAAGTTTGCCCATAAAGGGCTGGGAGAAAATCAAATATTATTTTATTGGATTTAGCAGTGGATGAGTATTTCTCATTCTGTCACAATAAGATTATTTACTCACAAAGAGCTACTAAAATAAAATATTATGAAAGATAAATGCTTATATATAAATGGCAAATACTTTCCCTATATTTTTTTTTTACTTTGGGGCACAAACATTACAAATGTGTCTTCTGTTTTAAACATTATTTTTCCTCCAATGCTTTTACCATTATCTTCCCATATTTATCATTTCAAGCAAAATCCCTGTCCAATTACATCTGTATTCCTGGATGCCCTACTTCCTCTTTAGGTGAAGATAATATGAGAGTCAAGTACTTGTTTTCTTCCTGCATTTCATAGTGGAAGCCTTATTTGGGAGTCTAAAACCAAGTCACCAAGAGATTTTTTCTGCAGGGACCGTTACTTAGATTTGTACTGGTACATGCTTCTTCTAGATGCCTGCAATGAAAGGTGAAACTAACCATCCTACTTGGAAAAATGCAAAGATCTTTCATTTCTACCATTTCCCTTATAAATATCTCACTGTCATTCTTCCTCCTGAATTTTAATTATGGGTCTTTTTAAGTTAATAAGCATTAAACAGATACAATTTCTTACTTAGGAAATACCTTTACAAGTGACTCGCATGTACCTCACAACTTTGTGATTAGAGCAATTGTGAATTTTCCTTGTCAGACTCAGAATAAGCATTGTATAGAACAGTCCTACTCTGTTTTCCAAATTACAGTGCAATAATTGGCTCGTGGTTCCAAGTCACGACTGAGTTTCTATATCTCCTACATTGTTTTCTTCTCTCTTTCATTTTCATATCTACATCTTTGTTTTAAGTTAAGAGCTGAAGAATTATTCAGCAGCATAAACCAGGAATTTCTCTTCACTGTAAAACTTTCTTTGACATTTTAACACAGTATTAAAGATGCTGAAAAGTGTACATTAAAGACGGCATGTACAGAAAAACAAATCTTAAATCTATTTTGCAGAATTTGTGTCTGTTCTTCCACCCCAAAAAACAACTGAATGTCAACATTTGCTTCCTGAATATAGCTGGTGAAAATCAGACAAGTAGAATTAGCTGGAGAGGATGTAGATATTAGAATAGTTAAAAGCATAAGAAAATATTCTACCTTTAAGATGCCGCACTGATTAGGATGGCCCTAAGGCTAACTAAAGATGATCCCCAGTTATAAAAAAGCACTGCTATGTATAAGCAATCTTAATGAGCAAAGAAATTAGACAGTGAAGCTCAAAAGAAAATGATGATATATATGCACAAATCTCATTACTCTAGTGGTATGGAACATCCAATATAGAAACATCTGAAAGTAAGAAGGTAATAATTTATCTCTAAGTTTTCCCTTCAAATTAAAACTTTGTCACATACTGATTTTTTAAAGACATCCTGAAATGCATAATTGGCATCATATCATCAAATGTGTAATGTCACTTGTTATACAAGGTATATAATTTTGTGTGCCACAGTGTCACTCTGCATCATAAAATTAGCCAAGGATTATGTCTTTCAGAGCAAAGGACTGAGCTCCAGCATATCAAAGCCATCTGCTGAAAGAATCAGACGGAAACTGCCACAATCACCAAACCCAAGATACTGCCAGATTTACCTAAAAGGAAACACAACGTGTCACACCCGTCTGACATTCTCTGTTGTCGAAGAATACAACTTGCATACTGATCCAGCAAGCATCTGAGCAGCTTCAGGCACAGAAATGATTTAGGCTGATTTCGTAATTTGGATCGAAATAGAAGAAAAGGAGAAGGATCTAGGATCAAAGTGTTCCAGGACCAGATTGTGGAGCTACTATTCTCAGCAAAGGCCATTCATCTTGGATGCCTTGGTTCAGTCCCAAAAATGAAAGTCTAAAATAAGTTACAAATTCACCACCTTTGGGGGAAAAAAAAAAATCTATTCTGTCATGTCTCAGTCACCAAAGAAAGTCTGAAATAAAAGCACTGCACTGAAAAGAAATTGTCTGGCTTCATTATGGCAGGTGTTGGTACTTTCAGTTTTGTCTATACTGTGGACTACCCATGGCAAAGACATGGAAACAAAGCTGGTCCATGCTCATCCACTCTTTTTAATGTTGTAGTATTCCTGTGCCAGCTAGCAGTTTTTACTTGCTCAGCTTGGTATTAGCATCTTCATGGTCTCTTCTTGTTACTCAGTACACTCACCCTATTTGAGAGGAGAAAGAGAAAGGCTTTATCCAGACAGGTATGACCTGTGCCATGCTACCTGTCCCTCAGCCAAAAACAGGCCCTGCTTTATCAGTAGACGTGTAGCCTTTCTGTCCATAAAGAGGAATTGCACACATGGTTAAATGGTATCCACATGTTTCCAGGGACAGGGCATCCTCCACCTCTCTGGGCCACCTCTTTCAGTGTTTTTTCCACCCTCACCATACAAATTTGTTCCTTATATTTAGTTTAAATCTACCCTCTTTTAGTTTGACACAATATACCTCTTGTCCTACAGCAAGCTATCCTGCCAAAAACCTTTTAGCTTTCTTTCTTTTAGGCCTCCTTTAGTATTAAGGGACTGCAGTGAGATGTCCCCAGAGGCTCCTCTTCTCCAGACTGAACATCCCCAACTATCTCAGCTTTTTTTTTTTCCATAGGAGAAATCATTTGTGCTGCTCACCTGGACTTGCTCCAACAGATTCAAGTCTCTCTTCTGTTGGGGACCCCAGAGCTGGATGCAGCCCAGCAGGTGAGGTCTCACCAGAGCAGGGCAGAGAGGCAGAATCTCCTCACTCACCTGCTGCCTACAGGGTTTTGGATGCAGTCCAGGACATGGGAGGTTTCTGGGCTGTGAGAGCACATTGCTGGGTCATGTCCAGCCTCTCATCCACCAGGTCCTTCTGGGAAGGGATGCTCTCGATCCCTTCATCCTCCAGCCTGGACTGATAACAGGTTTCTCCAACCCAGGTGCAGCACCTTGCCCTTGGGTCTTGTTAAACCTCATGAGATTCTCATGGGCCACTTCTCAAGCTTGTCCAGGTCCTTCTGGGTGGCATCCTGTCCTTCAGGTGTGTCAACAGCACCACTCAGCTTGATGTCTGAAAATTTGCTGAGGGTGCACTCAATCCCCTTGTCTGTCATTGATGAAGACATAAGTTAGAGCTGGTTCCAGTATGGACCCCTGGGGGACACCGCTTGTCACCAGCCTCCATCTGGACAGTGATCCACTGACCACTACCGTCTGTATGTGACCACCCAACCTGGTCACCATCCACCAAACAGCCCACCCATCAAATCTCTGTCCCTCCAACACAGAGTGAAGGATGGTGTGCAGGACTGTATCACAGGCCTTGAATGTCTCAGACAATGTCTCTGACTTAAAGAAAGTTTGTGCCCAGAGTTTTCAATTTAGAGAAAACAAAAATTCCTTACATTTCCAGAAGAAAATATTCTTTATCTGCAAATCAGTAAAAAATTAGAGACTTTTCCATTCCTTATGTATTGTTCCAGTGACGTTGTTATATGTTCTTTGGAAAACAGTGACAAAATGACTGAACAGTGAAAAATGGCTTTGTAAGGGCATTATTTTTCATCTGTAGCACATAAGTTGAACATCTTGTGCCTAATATGGTGCTGGACTATGTCTTCCGTTCTGTGAGCAACCGTTTTTCCCCTAGAAAAGAAAAAGAACAAGGAAATAACCCATAGAGAAGAACCATTAAAAGACATTAAGCAATGGGTTACAGAACAGTCCAAACCAGGGCATTATTGAATTAATACAATAGAATACATACATACATACATATCTGTAGCTCTCAATGGACCAGTTTTGTACTTTTAGAACTCCTTGACAACACATCATGTGTCTGATTTTCTTCTTTCCATACTCCAAGTTTTCTTTTCTGCGGTTATTCCTCTCACCATGTCAATGAAATAAAGGCATTGAGCTACTACCACGTGCTGCAGCACTGCCAGCACTCTCTTCACTTCCCTGCACAAAGTTCTTAGCCTCACTCATGTCTCTGTTTGAACTACAAGCTCTTTGGGGCAAAGATCTTCTACCACTATGTGTTTGCAGAGTGCTTAACATAAGGAAACCATATCATTTATTGGCTGTTCAGCATGACTGTAATAAACATAATAAATAATAATGACCTTTTTAGCAGTCCACCAATTACCAAAGATCAGAGTAAAACCTTGCAGGAAATGGGAGAGCTGCCTGCCCTGGGGTACTTTCTGTGCCATTCTTAGCACAAATTATGACCAAAAAGAAAATTGTTCTTAATGAGATCTAGATGAAAGTCTTCACAGAGTGGGAAGAACTATTGTAGAAACTGGGGGAAGGGTTCCTCCTGGCTTCATCTTTGCTATAGGCAAATGATCTTGGCCTAATTGCATTCTTTTCTCTTAGAATTTGTCAGTAATTGTGGCGAAGAGCAGTCTAAATGGGATATTGTTAGTAGTGCACTCTTCTCCCCTTTGTCCAATTTGTTTGAAATACAGTTGTATTTTTTCCCCTCTGTGTTTTCTCATTCTCTCCATCTCCCCAAACAGCTCTTGCAGTGTTCTTTCCTCTTCCCTCCTTGCTCTACCTCTTCCTCACTTCAGTCTCTCACTCTGCACCCCAAAATCATCACTCACACCTCCACACAACACACAGCCTCCATCCCCTCTGTTTTTTCTCACAAAAGCTCCAAGTATGGGTTTCCCAGGTGGTGATTAATGAGAGTTCTAGCTGGAGCTAAAAGCTGTGATGAGTGTCAATATAATAACAAACATTAGTGCAGGCGAGGGAGGCAGAAGCACGCGTTTCTCTTCCCCAGGCCGCCAACACACTTACTGTTTCACAGCAACTGCTTTGAAATACTGAGCTCCTGGGCCTCATTCCAGCCAAAGATGCCTAAAGGTCCTGATAAGTTCTGAGGTGCAGAAGAAGATCCAGACCCATATCACATTTTAGGAGAGGATCTACATTTCCCTAGATTGGTTATCAGGTTAACTCTGCAACAGCAAAAGGATTTTCTTACTATTCAAATGCCACCAAAAAAAAAAAAAAAAAAAAAAAA
>WBMY01003447.1:429803-450893 GCA_013397315.1 Donacobius atricapilla | reverse complement strand
AAAAAAAAAAAAAAAAAAAAAGATGGTGTGGTTTAAATCCAGCTGGGAACTAAGCCCCACAAAACAGTTCACTCACTCCCCACTGGGTGGGATGGGGGAAGAAAAATGAGCAGATTTGTGGGCTGGGATACAAACAGTTTAATAGGCAAAGCAAAAACTGTGTGTGGAAGCAAAACAAAACAAAAACTTCATTCACTTCTTCCCATGGGCAGGCAGGTTTTCAGCCACAACACAGCCTAATACTCAATACTATGAATAAAATTAACTTTATCCCATTCAAACCCTATGCAGTTGGCAGCAGTCCAAGTAGGACATCCCTCTTTCCACACGGTGCTGCATGAGGTCACGTTCCAGGGGTCTCTGCTGTGGCAGAGCTGCCTTGGCCTGCCTCAAACACCATCCTGCCAGTCTCTCCTTGTGTTCTCATTCAGTGAGCATGCCTGCATTTCAGACAGAAACCACTTAGGTCCTATCATGATGTGCTCTGAGGAAATCGGAGAAGTGTGCAAACAGAACAAGTGACATTTAATCTCCACTTCTGCACTTTTATCTGAGAAGCTTGACAATATACTGTGATTGGATAATGATTCAGGGAGAAATATTGGAGGGAGAAAGTGCAAAGAAATATGTGAAAAAAAAAAAAAATAAGCCAGCAGAAGAAAGAACTGTGATCTAAACTAGATATCCATTAGGGCTAATTTTATGCTGAGCTGGGAAGGAAAATTTTAGACTGTTATAAGACAGCCACAAAGCAAAAGCTGAGTTTCCTTATCACAAAGAAAGGTTTTCCTGTGGTTGTACTGATAATGCTGAATTAAAGTAAAAGTCGCGATGTGAAAAGGTTATTTTTATATGAATATTGCAACACTTAACAGGACAAAAACCATACAAAGCCCAGACAAGGCTTGCATTTATAATGTATTTTAGATTTTCTCAGAGTAATAGAATATCATGAGTTAAAATGAACCCACAAGGACTACAGAATCCAACTTCTGGCCCAGGACACCCCAAGAATCCCATCATGTGCCTGAGAGCATTATTCAAACACTTCTTGAGCTCTGTCAGGCTTGGAGCTGTGATGACTTACTTAGGGAGCCTGTTCTAGAGCCCAAATACTCCCTGAGTGAAGAACCTTCTCCTAATACCTTAACTAAATCTCCCCTGATGCAGCTTCATTCCATTCCCTTGGGTCTTGCCACTGGTCATAAGAAAGAGATCAGCACCTGGTACTGACCTCTTACACATGTTTTTACCTGCCGTCAGATGGCATTTTGCCATCAGCACTAGGGTCAGGCTACAGCTGAAGCTGTTCCAGGGTCCAGTATGGAGGGTTTGGTGAATGGCCACACTGCCCTGCCTGATATTTCATCCAGCTTGTACCAAAATGAAGACAGGATATGAGTCAAAGCATTAACCACTTCTCTGGATTGCTTTAATTTGACTATATTAGATCCTCTCACATAAGTTCTAATCTTGTTTTCCTATCTCTATAATTGTCATGTGTGTTATTGACCTCTTATCTTTGCAGTTTTGTCTCTCTTAGCTAACCCTTATGCCTCCTTTTCTTCCCTCACTTGCACTCAGCACTGACTTTGGAACATGGATTTGAGATAAATGAGAACTGAGCAGAGATCAGAATCCATTGTACTCATTAGAGAAACTTTCTGGCTGCTTTGCTCTTCAAGTAAATAGTGTATAACAAGTTGTCTGCTAAAAGATGAAGGTCTGGGATAATGGAAGACCTTGTGCTGTTGTGAGAACAGTCAGCAAGATGAGGAGTCAATGTCCCAGCCTGATACCAAGGAACACAGAGTTAGTCTTAGTCCTTATGTCACGAATCACAAATGCTCATGGCTCTCCCCAGGCTGATCCTTAGGACAGAGTAAGAGCCAACTGACATCCTGCTTAAGGAAAGGTGTGATGAGGTCACTGCAAACCTGGCCGCCTTATCCCAAGTACTGTGACATTTATTCTCCCTTGTGAATGTATCTGGATTGATTCAGATGGCATTTCGCTTTCCTACTCCTAAATAACTCCATTAAGAGATGACTACAAATGGAAACCTGCATGTCTGGGGCTCAGACTCCCTCTACTCTAGAGATATGCCAGATGCTTCAGCGGTGAGGGTCTGGAAAGACTGAAGAATTTCTCTGCTTTCTGTTCTAGAACTACCTGAGTCTTGCTACTCCTTAAAAACAGTCCCTTCCTATGTCCCACTCTTCAGCCTGCTAGCAGAGGGATGCTGAGGGAGGAGAGGTCAGGAAGAGAGGAAATGGGTTAAGCATTACCAGAGAAAAAAATTGCTGTAGTCTCCCTGAGGAAGACATGGTCTGGCTTGAGTCTGAAAGGAGGCAGGGAAAGGGAAATTTGGGAACATCAGGGTCTATCTGGAGAACTGTGCAGGGTTTCCTTTTCTAATACCAAGTTTTCTTCATCCATTTAAGGCCCAAAAGTACTGAGAACAGTCACCACTTCAATTAAAATGCTTTTTTTTCCAATAATTTCACTGTGGAATTGTTCATCCAGTTTAGGAGAATAATTTCTATGCAAGCCTGAGAAGTAAGGCCTTTCCAGAGCAATTTCCATGCCAAGGGCTGTACTGTCTCAGCATGCTTTTCTCTACATAGCATGTGACAGATACTCTGATGCCTAAAAAAATATTTCCATGAGTTTTTTTAGACACATTTCAATTTAAAATCTGAATCTGATAGATACATTCTCTTCAAGGCAGATATGCCCAAAGTGCAGTTTCAGCCCAGCTAGATCATTTAGTTTTTCCCCTCTGAGTTATATGATCTTTTTAATAGAAATGTCATCTCCACCTTAATTATTGCAGTACAAGGAGGAGATGTTATAATATCCATGACAGCAAGTAAAAATTTACTAGGCTTAATAGATGGGAGTATCTATTTTCTAAGATGATTGACCTCTGATAGAGGTACTTGGCCACATCCAGCTCTGGAATTTTTAACAGTGAATTCCAAAGAAAAATAAACAGAGAGGAAAAGCCTTATTTAAGCATCTGGTTTTGGAGAATTCAATCAAAGACGACATAGCATCTTAGTATTTGTAAGAATCAGAATTTGTCTGCAATCTTTTCCTTGTGGCTTGAACCTATTTTTATGAGTTCTTCTTTTTACTCTATTGTATATCCATAGAGAATAAATATCTACTTTTACTCATATCAGAGCCTAAATTCTGTCTCTTTTTGTTTATTATGCCCTGTTTTGCTTAGTGACAATGGCAGATACTGTTATTTGTTTTATAGTATTATTTATTTTATAGTGATTCTGTGTCCTTTGAACACTGCTGATTTTTTTTCCTTATGTCTGACAATTTTTTCCTTACAGTACTTCGAGCTCACTGTTTCTAATCATATCCTTTATCTTTTAGATTCTTACATTGTAATTAACCTTTCCATCAGTTCTATAAAGATGTAACAATACTGGTTCACTTTGTCCTTCCTCATGGACAATTCATGCCAGACCTCCTGAAAAACCAGCCTGAAGTAGCTGACAGAATTGCCCCTTAATGAAACTGCCCTATGAAATTACTCTAGAATAAGTTCTAAAGTCATAGGAGGATTCAAGCTTTATGAGAGTTTTGCATTAAATTTATTTTTAATGCCAGCATTTAAAATAAATCATTAGAAAGAGAGTAGTGTATGGGAAGTGGAAGCTGCACAAAGGTTCTACACTGATAGAATCATCCTAACATAGTAAAAGAAAATCAATTCCTACTATTTTGTGCAGCTTTATTAATCAGTTATTTGAATAACCTGGGTCAGAAGCAGCATATTGAATCTTTACTAAAAAGGTACCACAGACGAGCACATTACATTAAATTACATAGAAGATTCTCATAGATAAACAAATATTAAAATCCAGTGGAGATAAAATACTAGTTTTCACATACGTGTAACCTATGCTTATTTATCTTCAGTATAAAAGCTCTGCAAACAGGAGAGCAGGTTTAGACTGGACACAGTCTACATGGTTAGTTTCCAGATTTCTTTCAGTTTTCCTAATTGGTAATTATTCAGACTTTTTCCATTTCGAGAAAACATCCATGCTCCCCACTGGAGAAAACACAGGGCCTTAAGAGGGGCTTTGAACTTGTAAACCATGTGTTGACTTCTTTCAGTCACCTTTCATGACAGTTATTTTTGTAGTCCATCAAACCATCAGATGGTTTCTCAGATCACAGGTTTAACTCTGTGTGCAGACATAGTCTAATGAAAATGCTCACCTAACCTAAATAGTAGATTGTAATTGGTTGAAACTAAGCGATTAGCACTTATGAAAAAGTTAGTAATGGCTTTTTTATTTTTATTTAGTGGGGTTTTTTTTGTTTGGGGTTTTGTTTTTCCATTGTTCTTTTTTTTTTTTTTCAACCTGCTCTCCTTTCCAGACTTCACCTTAAATCTGACCTTAGACAAGGAGACAAGCAAGTAAGATGTCCTTCCTGTTATCCTGTTTGCTTTGCACTTTTAACAACACTTCACCATGTGTTTGTACTGTGAGGGCATATCAGGTCACCAATCTATCACCCACTGTGCTGAACAAAAAAGGAAAAAAATAAATTCTGCCCCAGATTTGGCACAAGTACAACAGAAATTACACCAGGTATGTGGTCTGGAAAGACAAAGCAGGCAACAGAGGAAATGGTAAAACAGAATAATGAATAGGCTGTACCCTGTATCTTCTTCTTGCTATTTGATTTCCCCTCTTATCTGTGCAGATGTCTAAGCATTGCTAAAGAATAAGAAAATAGGATACAAAAACCTGCAGAAATCGACTACAGATTTTACTGAAGACCTGTCAAAGCCTAAAATACACATGGAAGGAGCATGGGTCAGGTACATAAATATGAATGTGAAAGGCCACGTACATCTTTATGCAGGATTTTCAGAGCATCCCTCAGCCATGTGCACACACTGCTGTACCTTTGTGTGTATTTACCAAAGGGAGTAACACAACAGATAAAGAAAGTTCTCAAAGAAAGGTATTTCAGTAGCCTCTATGCCTGCACTCCCAATTTATCCTGCAATGCAGTTAAAGTTTTGTGTTAGCATCTGCTTACTGGTGAGTAATATACAGACACACTCTTCTGGCTGTTCTTATACCCCCTGGACTGGAATATCAGACCTGCATGTTTCTGCTTGAAATGCTTGAAATGCTGACAAATTGAATCATTATGAACCACCCTCAGGAATTTCATTGCCTGAGTCCTGACAACTGCTGGTGATATGCAGGCATTAACTCTAGCAAGAGGTGTTTAAATCATTTTAAATCTCGAGTTCTCCCTCCTTCTCACTTGAAATATAAATGGTCAGCTGAACTTTAGTGCAGACATAATCAATAGGAAGTGAGCAGAAAGGAGGAGGCTGTGGTAGAGTGGATGGACACTTCCAAAGAAGCCATGTCAATATGTTTATCTTTTCCTCACACTACACAAAGACCAGTCTCCCTCATGGATAACAGAGTATTCTCCTTCATGAATTACTGTCTCTTATACTGTGCTTCAGCACCTTTTTGCTACTGCTGTGATAGTGTTTGCAGTCATGCTTGTTTAGCCTTTGAAAATAAGGAGCGTGTATGTATGTGCTTTATAACACTCTGAGTTTCCTGAAAATACTCAGATGAAGCTTCAGACACTCTCACTGCAAATAGAAATCTCCAAAACTGTGGACAGTTTTGAAGTGTGGACTGCATAAAAAAATCCAGATGAGTTGGTCTTGCTCTTTAGTTGCCAAAGGGTGTAAAATTTCTTCCTTTATATCCTTTCTATTTATTTCTCCCCATTAAAATAATTTTCCTGTCATACAGAGAGATTAATCTGTGAGAACTATTAAGATGAAGACTTTCTCCCATGTTCCAGTTTGGCTTCCATTGAAAATGAGGCATGTTTGGCATATATACAGAGGCAAGAAAGAGTACCCTTCATTGGTTACTGCATGGCAAAGATGTTTCTGTACTAAAGGCATCATCCAAAGCAGGTCACTTGTACATCAGGGTGCACAAAACCACTGTAAACCAGAAGAGAAAACTGAGAGATTTGCCATGTTCGGGATGACAGATCCTCTTTTGTCATCTGCTACCTGACCAGGCAGATTGTTTTTTATCAAAAATTCTTTCCTGTTGCTACAGGAGCAGGCTACAGGTGCTCTTAGCTTTCCAAATGATGCTGAAATATGAGTTGTCCTTACACTTCTCCCTTCCATGGTGTCAGAACTTTAAAGTTTAGAATTCCGTAAGACAAAGATGAAATACAGTTAAATACGACTCGAATCTAACACAACTTTGTCTACATTTTAGTTACAAATTTGCTTTCCTAGTACCAGAGTTGTATGTAGAAGCTGATGCCTTATATTTTTCAAATCCTGTTCTTCATTAATGCATAACTCTAAACTCCACATAAAATGTTAGCTAACTGTCTCCACATTTTGTTCAGACAAAACAATCCCACTGCCTCAGGCCCCGAAAAGCATAAATAAAAGTGAACTGTGGGGAAACGCATTGGGGGCATGTGACTTTATTGCCTAAAGTTGTAATTGGAGGATTAACCCCTGATAGGTAAATAGACCAAACTTATATCTGTCTGAAAAGCTTGTGACTGCCATTCCTGTTGGGTGTAGCCCCTCTTGGAGGCTTTTGACTGTCCAAGGTGTATCTGTTGAAGGCCTTTGATAGACGCCCACTTTATTCTCTTAATCTTGTCAAGCCTTGTTCTAGGTAGCCATTCCAAGGCATCAAAGCGTTCCTTACCTTATCTTATGTTTGGATGTATTTAGATGAATTCTGCCTGACTGTGCAATTCTGCTTTTCCTTGGTAATTCAGACATGCACTGTCAACTGTTTATAAAGGGTATAAAAGATCAAGAACAGAGGAAAATCAGAAGCATCACCTCCAAAGGAAATGGTTCTACAGACATCAAAACCATGTCCTTTGTGTAGGTGGAATGAAAAGTGAAGAGGCGGAATAAGGGTGGCATGACTTCCAGTTTTACCCCAGCATGGTTATCTGGAGCTTTTAAATCATGCTACAGATGTCCCACAATAACTGGCTGGGCAAGTAGTGAAGTTCATAAAATTACCAATATAAATGTGAACTGTTTTTCCTCTTCTCATAAAGCCTTAATCTTCTTCCTCTTCAATGATGTCATCCTCCAGGAACATAATTTTGTCTTCCTTGATAATCTCTCTCATCTAGCTCTTGTATTGCCTGTCAACAACTTCTTCAAAGTATCCTAATTACTCTAGCTCTTTGTAACATATTTGTCTAGGGAGAAAATTTATCATTTATTTTTATTATTTCTTCATGAATCACAGCATATTTGGAAAATTATCCAAACCCTCTTGCTTAATCATTTTGGCTCACTTTTCCCCTGAGATAAGCAGGTGACTGTATCAGGAAAAGAAAAAATTAGGTCTCTCTGGGTACCCTGCACTCCATCCAAAGCTCAGACTGCGCATTGAGAGACTGATCTTTCAGCAGTGAGAGATGACTCCATGGAAGTTTCTCTGCAAAGGGCAGCACATGAGGTTTGAACACACAGAGAGAACAGAGCTTGATATTCCCCTTTCATGGTTTTAAGAATGAGAATGAAATGAAATTGTAGGAATGGCTATATTGGGTAAGACTAAGGGTGAGTCTGGTCCAAAATTCTCTGTCCAACAGTGGCCGAGAAATACAGGGACACACAGCATATCATGATGTTGCCCAAAGAGAATTTTACAATCTCCAGTCCTTTGTAAGTCTCAGACTGCCTGAGCCAGCTTACTTGCATTTCATAATCCTTGATTTTAGGGGTTTTTTTCCACTCCTATTAATTTTCCAGTGGTGTACTGAAATATAACTTTTACAATGAACGCTTCAGTGAGGAACTCCCATACTACGCGAATATGCAGCTTGCTTTGGTTTCTTTCTTTAATCTGTGGGTTCTTTTTGATGTCTCCTACAGTGCTCACTGGAAGACACAGTGAACATCATTCATCTTCTCCTGCCACTCATGGTTTTGCAGACCTTTATCATACTTTCTGTAACTCGCCTGCCTGCCAGCCCGAAGAGCTGCCACAAGACCCTTTCCCTAAGTGGCACAAGTGTTACTATGATGTGGGCACAGAGGAATAGACCTGGCAGAGGAAGAGAAAGGTGGTGCCATGCTGGGGCAGAGGTTCCTTGGCACTGGGGTGGTTGTGTGCCAAGCAGAGAGCAGGGTAGGACTGTGGTAGGGCACAGCTGAGCCCTTCAGCCAAGCTGGAGCTACAGGGAAGAGCAGCCTAGAGGGGCTGAGAGGGACTGAGCACAGCCTCCATCCCATCTTTGCCTGTGTCTTGAAGCACAAGCTTTCTCATCCCATCCAAGGAAGAAGGGCAGTGAGGGAGCCCTTAGCCCTTAGCCAAGGTCAGCTACCATGAGGGACAGGATGAGGCCTAGCAAGGGGAAATCACATCAGACAGAGACTGGTATGGCTGGGAAGAACCACAGGGAACAGACTGTCCTCTTCAGGCTGGACCAAAATAAGGTTTGGCACCCACAGGAAGGGATGTGAGAGGCACCAGGTGGGGCAGGTCAGGGCCACCATGTCCTGGGAGTGCCCTCAGAACAGAACACGTCTTCCAATTTAATATCACTTTGAAGGAACCCCAAGTCATGCCCTCAAAGCTCTGCCCAACGCAAATCAAAGGGTATTAAGTGGAAAGAATTAGGAGATTTCCTTCAATAACACATTCTCAATGTAAATGTGTTAAGGTCTGCACTCCAAGGTGCTTGGATATGACCTCATCCATCCACCCAAGAGCAGTCACAGCATCTCCCAGCTGCTCTGATCAGAACTGTGCAGTTTCTCACTAATTCCTTACTCAAGGCTAGGTCTATTGAGCATCCCCATGCCCCAGAGCTGTTCAAATCCATTTGAAAAACCAAACATGTTCCCTTAATCTTATCTTCCATAACAAAAATGCAACATCATAGTTCTCCAAAATAAATAAAGCAAGACAGTAGCAACAACAACAAAATCATCAAACATCAGAATAAATTGAAAAAAAAAAAGAACAAAACAAAAATATACCATAACACAAAGCCATCCACCAAACACTACCCTGAGAGGGAGGATAAGGAAATAAAGAGCACATGAAAGGGAATATACTTCCCAGTGCATTCCTGGGAGACACTCATGCAACAGGGAGAATGGTCTGGTTGATCTGGCTCACATGCCTGCTCTCAGCAGAGGAAAAGTGAGTGATAATAACCCCTTCTGATGTATAGGCAAGGGACATGAGCTGACAAACAGTGTGATTCATGATCCAAGTGTTAAGGGGAATGACAAATGATTGATAATATATTTCCACATTGTTTCTGACGGGTGGCTTGTGGAAGGAAAGATCAATCCCATCTTCTGAAATGCATAGAGATCTCAGCACAAGGTAAGAAGGCAGCAGCTAACACGTGAATTATGCTCCTCAGTGCTTGAGATTGTCTGAGCAGCAGCTATGTTTCCCTTTGGGCATTTTATACAGTAAATGCTCTATTTTCCAAAGCATTCAGCATCCTCTGCTTTTCCCTGATGCTCCTGTGTGTTCAGGGTATTGAATTTCATACTGGAATGGACCTTCAGAGGACCATGCATTTTTTAGTAGGGATTTTCAATAATTCACTGGATCAGGCCCTAAATATGCACGGTATTAGACAATAAATTTTCCAGTCTCTTTACCACACAATTTCAAATGCAAAGAGCCTCTGGTTTCCGTGTAGTAGAAGTGTTTCAATCTCCCAGCCATATAAAATGCCTGGCTAATTGGACTGGTAGAGGAAAGGGGGATTTTTGTGTTTGATAAATTAATCAGTGAGCATTGCTGTACATTTCCCACTAAAATCCTTAATTAGACATAAAATGGCAAAGAATGAGATTCTTTCTTTAGTTTTTAATTGAAAGGATGACTTTTGATCCTCCATTAGTGAGGAGAGAAGAAAGCCTTTCAAACAGAAGCAGCACCCCAGCTGTTGCTCAGCGTCTGAGAGGTTCAGCACTGCACTTCCACAAATCCCGGGAGCCTATTGATACTTAGCATAAACATGCTAAAAGGATCAAATTGACATTCACACAAACCAGACTCCACGAAATCACAAAAGCTCTTAATCCAAGCCTCTGTGTAAAAGGATAGCTTCTAATTACCAGTCTAGACTAATCGTCAATATTTAGCTAATAAAAATGAAGCTATCAATATCAAAAGCAAATTCTGGAATTCTGGTAGAGTCCAGGCATAAACCAGAAAATGATTTATCCCTTCATTGCAGCATTTCTTTCTTGCTCAGTTTTTCAGCATTTCCAGACCTTTTGTAACCAATGAAGACAAAAATCCCTGGTGCTTCATTGGTTACAGGTTTCACACAAACACGCACACACACACACAAAGGCAGCCAGGGCAAGAAGCAGGGCAATTGAGGATATCCTGTTAGAATTCTCTATAGGTCTTTGCTCCTGCCTTGTACTGCTCAGGTGGAGCTAACACTTAGCTGGAGCCTTAGGCAATGTTATAGGGCAGCTGCAAGGTAAGGTGAAATGCCACTTCTGCTCTTTCATTAACCCTCCCAGGCCTGTCATTAAATATGGCAGGCTTAGCATTTTTCACTTCAGATGGAAAAGCACTGCCAATCCCAGGAGGCAGAATTTTTTCGATGTCTAAATTGATGAACACGACAAGGTCAGCAATTTTCAGTTTATTGACAGAACTCTATTTATCTTTAGAACTATTGAAATACTATTTCAGGTGCCCTGGAGCAGAACTGTGACCAAACCAAAAAGAGAGGGTTTATGAGAACCACTACCATTTTAATACCTGAAGTATTGTGAGCGGCTTTAATTTAACTTGTTACATTGGGAGTTATTTTGTGATTAGAAACATTTTCATAAGAAAAGAACTTTAATAATGCAACAGCACACGATAGATGGAGATGAACACAGAGAAGCAGAATAACAGAGAAAGAGCAAAAACTGCAGCCAACCACCCATTTGAAGTTAAATATAGGTACTGATGCAAAAAAATGTGCGTGGGCCTTGTTTGAGGTTTGTTTGTTTGCTTAGGAATGCTTATCACTAATAGGCTGCCTAACTGGTCTAGATCTCAGTGGAAGAAACAGAACTGACCATTTGAAATCTGTCCATCATCATAGCAATTCACTCATGATAGTTACTGAAAGCCACAGCTGAGCTCTACTTTTTTTTTTTAATAAAGCTAAATAACCTCAGTTTATTCATAATGAAGAATGATATTAATGGGTAACATATTGCTGCAGGAATAGTTTGCAGTAACTGGATTTTCCCCTTTAACCATGCTGGAAGGAGGTTGCACTGAAAGACCCTGCCTTCAGCTAGTAAACGTGTCTTTTTTTACCCCCAAAACAAATGCAGATTGTCTAAAAGTAGGCCAAAAAAGAAATGAAGGTAATAAATGTTTCTAGCAGAGACTAGAAAGTCTAGTTAAAATTGGGAGCCTAGTGAATTTAGTTCAAGCCACTAAATCAATGGCAGACAGGTCTGAGCTGAGCAGGAGTCCTGCAGCAGAGATGTGTGACTGTGCCTCTGCCTCTTGGGCTGCTTCATGAATGAATACTTAGCCTTTGTTAAAACTGAAAATTAAACTGTTGCCTCAGGTTTTGCTGCAAGTGAACTAATTTCTGCTAGTAAAAATGAATGAAGAACACACCTTTGTCCCCAAGGAAGATGGAGTCTAAGGACACACCATCTTTTCATTATACAAACTATATATATATTGGGGAAAAGCAAGCTGGAATCCCACAGTACCACTCAGCTAACTTCCTTGTGTGAGGTTTTATTTTTTGGAAGGGTTGTACTGCAGATACCCCAGGTCTCCCAACAGAAATAGTCTGGTTACTAAGCCTTTGAAACAGGCAGCATCTCTGCATTCTGATTAAGTCCTGACATTAGGACATCTGGAAAAGAAAACTCTCCTGGGTGCCAGCAAAGATAGCAACACCAAAAGTGTATGCAAAAGTGGTTGGGATTGAATGTCTCAAGGCTGAAGCACGATTCCAGGGCTGCTCTTCTGCTTCTCACAATGATCAGCTACCTTAACTGGGGCTTGAAATGAATGTGGCTGCAGGGCTGCATCTCCAACAAGTGTCCTCAAAGCCACTGAGGGCATTTAGAGAGAAGGATGGGTCTGATGAAGTTCTGTAGAATCCAAGCTGCTAAGAGCCAACAATTTAGATTTGCACAGAAGTAGGAATTTCTCACTAAAAATGTAGGCATTACCAGGCACTGAGTACCCAGGAAGCCAGAGAACCTGGCAGGGTTGCACTTTTCCCCAGTTTGCCCTTCAAAGACCCCAGATGGTGCTGAGTGGATGTTTATGCATGGAAAATGCCTGTTGGCAATTAATCTCAGAGGGATTTCTGAGGAGGAAAATATTAATTTTGTCCTGGCACATTAAGGATATTAATGATAGAAACTGAGTTTCTGGGTAACCCTTCAAAGTAAAGTTCTTGTATTTCCTCCAGACTAGATTTGTAATTTCTAGAAAGTGGTCAAAGTATCAGTACCTGAGTTTTGTGCTTTGAGCAGGGAGTAGCTAAGATTTTGTTGATAATACCAGAGTTTCCTGACGACAATTTCCTTTATTTTAATGATTCATGTCAATTTTAGCTAAATTTTCATTCCATTTACCCTAGAGTACATCTGTGGGCTTAGCAAGTCCATGTATTTTTCATTATATCTTTCACATGTGTATTCCACATGAGCCTGCTCTCATCTGGCTGCAAATTTAACTTGGCAGTGCAAGTGTTAGCCACCAAGTTATGTTTTCACCAGAAAACATGGCCAGCATCCCTCCTACTTCCTTAGTCCTCTCTTCCTGCTGCATCAACCTCCAGCCCCCATTCCCACCAGCTGTGCCCTGAGCAGGAAATGCAGGAGGTTGCTACAGCGGCACCCTTAGACACAACTGCTATGCACAAGAATGGCAGGTGAAAGGCACAGTATCTCACAGTTTAGTTGATGTAGTCACAGCATCAGCCCCTATATCAGCCACAGACCCTCATCTCCCACTGCATGCTGCCACTGACACCCTCACCCCAGTTTCCAGAGGCCTTTCCCACCTCATCTCCTCAGGCATGTTGGTGTGGCTCCGTGCTGTCCTATGCAAATTTTGCTTCTATGCAAATTGCTTATGGTATGCAAATCAATGCATTAAATAACTAACATAAAGTGACACACACGGAGATGTGCATAACTTGGCAGCTATAAATCTGGAATCGTTCCACTGACGTCAATGGTTTCACTTCAGATAGGCTCCAGCATGGAAGGTGTTGAAATCTGGCCCTGTGATATTTTCAGTCAGCTTCTAAACACAAACTCAGGAACTAATGATTTCAAAGGTGTAATTATTATTATTGCCTGTGGGTTTTGTTATTATTTAAGTTTCTATGACTGAACATACACCAAAATGGGATTGTAGAACATATCTAATTTCAACAGGGCTCATGTTGATGATAATAGAGCACCTGTGGTCTATCAGATCTTCAGGCAGTAGGAACCTGATCCACTTTGGTCCTAATGTCATAATAGTTTCTATTTTAAAGTAGACAGGGCCTACAATGTAGGATTTATGCCAAACAGTCTTTAGAGGCAGATGTACACCCGAAAGTATTTCAAATGAATTTAGAATGGGGAATGAGTATAGATAGTTCTGTGCTACATGCCATGTATTTTTGATCTGGGACGGGGAGCCTGGAAGCATATGCACCATCTTGTGTAACCACCCCCTGACAAGGATCTGCTGTTATTGTGTGCAGGGAAAGCAGAACATGGTAAAGGTTAATGCTGCACATGGCAGAACCACAGTGCTGAGCAGGGCCCTGATTGTGACTGCTCCAAAAGTGCTGTGCAGTCATTTACACATTCGCAAATGTCGCTTTCACATGGCAGAATTTCCACCCACTTTTGCCTGAATGTAAATGACTTCAGGAGATGCCAGGCATTAAGTGTTCTCACAACTGCCCCCAGCATCCCACTGCTCAAAAATGGTGCTTCAAAACTCTCCTAGAAAACCCCGTAAGACTTTCAAAATAAATCTGTTTTTGTTTCTGAGCCTTCTTGGGCACTAGTGGGGTTAGGCTCAGATTTATCAGGATATACTGAATTACAGGACATGTGAAACAATGACAAGGAGATCCAGTAAAGCCTGATAATGAGAGACTGGAAGAGCCAAGCTCTGCTGCTGCTGTCTATTTGATCTGTTCAACTTACCATAAATTCTTTTGCACACTGAGTGAGTAAAAGCGATAGGAGGTTTGTATGGCATGAAGAAGCTTTCTGATTTCTTATTAGTCAACTAAACTAACATAAGAGATTATGGATTTAAATATAGAACCCGTCTAAACTGGAAATGTCAATGCCTAACTGTACAAACAATGTAACATTTATCAAGTGTGTATTATGTTTTTTATCAATATTTTCTTTTGGTTTTGTGTGGGTTTTCTTTTTTTTTTGCTGACATTGTAATCATGTATCTGCATGTTTTTGTTGCTACAACTAACTTCAACTGACAAAATTAGAAATGCCTATTATAGACATTACTCTGGGAATGCTTTTTAGTTTGTTTAGGTTTTTCTTTTGTAATCCTAACAGTCTCCCTGCAGACCTGAACTGACATCAATTTACCAGTTTCTTGACATCTTAAAGTTGTTTCTTATAAAATTTGCATTGGTGTCATTTTGTTTCAAGCTGATATTGTGACAATGTCTCCCTGGATTTATACTGACAATTTATTTTTATTTTGACATCATGTCATCCCTATAGCCCTTCACTAGCATCTATAGTAAGGCTGTGGGTTTAAATGAAAAGTGATTTCTTTGTGCAAACTACAGTAACTAACTGAACTTTCTAAGCAGCTACTTTTCTGACCTCAATATCTAGCTATTGATTGCACTTGGGTTTTTATAGAAATGTCAAAAGTTCCTGCCTAGTGCTTTAGGCAGCTCTTCTATATGTACCAAATAAGGAAATTAAACCAAAGCTCCCCTTGAAACGAAAAAGTAATTGCCTATAAAAAAAAAGGTGAATGCATGTTTATAACACCAACATAAAACAAACAAGTGGGCCCTGTTGGTGGCATTGCCTGGAGAGCAAGGCTTTCCTTTCCTCCTTTGCTTTCACTGAAATGTTAGAAACACCTTTCTGGGACTGAACCTTCCACCTGCTTCCAGGTGTTACTTTGGAAAACACAAAATACTCAATATCTGTATATTTATTATGCTGTTGCTACTTCATTTAAATATCAAAAATGACATTAGGCAAACTGGTGTGGGCCCGGGGAGGGGAGATTTCAGGGAAGTTCCCATGTGATAATTATAGCTTTGAACCTAGGTTATTTTTTCAGCTCTTTCATTTTTAAATTCAAAGAGGCAAGAAAGCTTGTGAGCAATGTCACAAATGCTTTGTGACCCTTCCTGAAGTAAAGCCATTGTGTTGTGTAGCTAAAATTCCCAAGGGGATATTTGTAAATTATAAAGCAAAATCCTGCCAGTGATTATTGAGTGTTCCTAGGATTATCCATGATCCTGACAGAGTGGCCTCTGTATGTGACTTTGCAAAAGCTATTTTTCATCAGAGTACGTGCATGGTTTAATGAGATATTTGCAGCAGTAACATCATTTCTGTGTTCTGGTATAAATGGTTCAGCTTCTATATATAATACCTGGTAAATCACAGTATGGTTCCAGAGAAAAGGAGCCTTCAACAGCAAATTTTTCTCATTTTTATTGTATCAGAACATCAATTCTGAGTGATGGTTATGGTGATTTGTTTTCACTAATGTCTCACCAGCAGTGCCTAGGCAGAAACCATACTCCTCATGGTTTAACCCGAATTAAGAACTCAGGAGTGAATCTCCGCTGTGTGTGGGAGGTTATTTATTCTGCCCCATTTCACGAAGAAGAGCGAAATTTGATTGTCTGAACAGGGTAGTCAGGCATCATTAGAAGAGACTTCCAGCTCCTGTTCTAAAAACACCTAGGTCTGCCAGAGGTCCTGTGTGAAACCTGTCAGCCTCATGTGGAAGAAACCACAGCAGATCTCTCACCTCCAGGCAATGAAATCAAGACCTAAGTATGACAAGACCAAGATAGGAGACATTTTAACAGCAGTGAAAATAGAGATCTGAGAAGACAATGTATCAGGCTGGTCACAAAATTTATTTTTAAACTAATCAAAACAAAATTATGACACCTTGAAAGTCAGATTTATTGCCAGAATTCAGAGGGGAACCTTGGGTTTGAAACTACATAGACAGAAACTGAACACAAGAGCTGCACTAAATGTAGATAAAATATTAGATATTTATAAGAGCAGCATCAATTTTTATAAGCCATTAGATAAGGAAAAAACATAGTGTATAAATCTAACAGTGAAGTTTCTTTTAAATCCTTAACTTTTTATTAGATATTCTCTTTGCACCCTTCCAATATTAAAAAATGTTGCTACTCTTGTTAGAATTAACACAGTATATTTCTGTTTATCTGCATAAACACCCAATCTGCCTCTGACTTCAGCAGAGTTTCACATGTAATTAAACATCTCTCAGATTGGAATGTTTCTTTCAATAATTCTTTTTGGGAAGGGAAAGACCGCCACTGAAAATAGCACTCTGTGCATTAAGCATGGCAATGAGCACTCGTATTGACCTTGTATTTTAACTCTCCCTAGCACTTTTACCTGACTTCAAAGCTGGTCTTACTGGGCAGACATTTTGCAACTAACTTTTGATTTTTGGTATCTGTCATTGTGTGCCAGTTTTTCACATACGTCAATCATTCCTAAGTGATGCTAGCTCTAAGTGCAGTTTGGAGATTCAGCATATTGCTCAGCGTGTCCAAAAATGTAGGACACTTTTTGAAAACGTAGCTTTGCTCAGCTGATATTGATCTTTCTGTCTATGGACTACGGCTAGTAGTACTGATGTTATTGCAAAGGAAGCTCTGTAATACTCTGCATCTTGCTACAACCTGCACATGTCAACAGACATGCCAAGAAATTTCTGGTAGTAAGACGAGGGATTAGAAGGCTTGGGAAGAGTCTCAAAAGGTCTGGTTGCCTGAAAGTTGGTTTTTCACTGCCTTGAGCAGTTACCACAGCCAGACTCACCCTGCCAATGCTGGAGCACTTCTGTAGATTCAGAACTGGTTAAGAAGGGACCACAAGTTGTGAATAGTCCCAGATCTGGGTTTCATACCTGTGCAGCAAGATACAGGCGAGGGCTGGTCTTGTTATCTTCCCACAGAGATTTATCCAGGCTTAGGGTTTATTATCCTCAAAATACACAGCTTTAGTGATTACAGTTAACCATTAATTAGCTGCTCTAAATTGGGAGTCTTTCTTGCTGGGAGAAAAGAGCTGACAATGGGTTTGTTTATCCTCTCTGCTGAGGATACAGTCCCTTTGTAGAAATTCCATGGTGTTCTGTGAAGTGAGACACTGAGAGTTGCTGTAAGATTCCCATGTTTGGATAAGTTTGTCTACACATTTCTGCTTCACCAAACATAAAGGGTCAGTCAGCTATTAAACTAAGGGCTATAATACCACTGGCTGTGGAGGGCTGCTTGATGACAATGGTTTGTAATGCTTGGATAAGAACAGAGGTGTTGCTGTTCTTTCCAGCATGAAAAATCCAGATATGTACAAATCCAAGCATGTGCATGCACACTGCACTACTGATGGTCATGTGATAAAAGGGAAAACCAGCTGTGAAAGAAAATTACATAAGGTGAGTTTATTTTGATGCGCAGACAGCATTGGGAAGGATATATTGAAATCTTGCATTCTAATTTCAATATGTAATTGGTAAAAAAGAAAAGTTCATGATGACCCTTTGAAGATCTCATATTTTTTGGCTATAATTTAAAAGTCATTCATAATTTTCAACCCTTTTTTTTTTTTTTGCATTTTTAATATGCATTTGGTGTTTTCAGCATGCTCCATCTTTTATTGATGTTTGACTACAACCAGCACCTATTTCTCAAGGATCTACATATTATACGCCATAAGTTTTCAATTTGTGAAACTCCTTTTTAAATGTGAGCAAGCATCCCAGGTAATGTGGATGAAGAAGGGGAGCATAATCCAATTCTAAATAATATCACTTCAGCTTCTCCTTATTCCATTACTTAAAAACTCAGTATCAATTAAGTGTTAAGAAAATATAAATGTCTTGGTTGAGAAGAACAAAATCTACAGTAATTAATTGCTTCAATATTTCTCACAGCCATTCCCCGTCCATAGGAAATTAATTTTCATTCATACTTCAGACAAGATACAGGACATGGAAGGGGAGAAAATTAATTTGGTTGATGTCATTCTGTAGTTTAATCCCAGCATTAATATCTTTTGTATAGTGACTGGGAATGATATCTGAATTCAAAAGAAATTCTGTGAAATTTGAGGCTTACAGAACTGATATTTTTTCTGGGAATGAAGATGTTGCAATCTTCCTGCCATTTGCAAAAGCCAGTAAAAAAAGAATCAAATGAGACCTTAAATTCCTGTGTCTCTCTCCAAAAAACATAGCTGTCATCATCATCTCCCACTCCCCATTTGTAATGATCACCTAGACTTGCCAAGATAGTCACATCCACGATTGTCTGTTTTGATGGATGAGCCCTTAAAAAAAAAAGAAAAAAGCTGAAATATGCCTGAAGACTAGAAAAAAGAAGAACATCTGTGTCTTTGTGCAGAACTTGCACTGGGCCCTAAATGAGAGAAAATTCTGGCCAGAAGAGAACTTCAGAGATATCTGAGGCATTTTTCAACCCGGGGAGTGAATGAGGAGGGATGAATTTGGGCTCCTACTTGCATCCCAGTCCAAAGAAGCTTCCTTTGGAAGGGAATTCTCCCACTCCTGAGCAGCGTCTGGGTTTAGCTGATGTTTTGCACTCCGTGCTGGCCTGATTAACACTGGGGTTTGCACCTCAAGAGTGAAAGGATTCCCCTGCAGCTGTGCTGCCAGAGCACAGGCTGCTGGTGTTAGGCTGGGGCAGCCAGATCACAGAGGGGAAATGTGGCTCCAGTTTTTGTATATAAGAATTTTAAATGCCCCACCACTGAAATCACCAGGAGTTTTATACTGTGAATTTCATGCACACTGGTGAATCTTTCTTTTCTTGACTCTGAAGAGAACCTTAATTCTGACTTGAGTCTGATTTCAAATCTATTTATTATAAAAGCTAGTGTTTGAAGGGTAACTCTAAAGGGACATCACTTGTGTTTGTTGAAGAGATTGGTATGTCTGCTTCTGATATTCTGATTCAAAAAATCATCTTTGGATCCAGGGTGTCTATTTCTGTGCTGTTTTTATGGAACATTATGGAGAATAATTGTTTCATGAAAACATTCTCATTTACATTATTTTATGTTATTCGACCCTCCTCCATAGCACTGGGACACCTCCAAGCACAACACTTAACTTTGAATATTTACACTGGTGAGCATGTTTTTACACCCTGGCAAGATGATTAATATACCTTGGATATTACCAATGGCTTGATACTCTTTGTATACAGCCTCTTAAAAGAGAAAAGCAGGATAATGTGAGATACAATTTATGACTATGAAATGGAGGATTTGAAACATAGAAATTCAGAAATATTAACAGGATGTCTGTAGTGCTGAAGATCCACACAGCAGAATCTAAAAGCATGGATGAAATAGGGTGCTATTGGAAGTCATCCCAAACAGGTGGAGACACCTGGTTGACAAAGACATTCCCTCTTTAGAGACTGGTGGAAGGAACATGGAGAGATTTATCTGGTCAAAATATTGACATAGAACCTTGTCTTTTGTTAGAAGATGTAAAGTATTGGATGTCTATGACACCAAAATGTCCTAAATTAACTTTATTGACCACTTGGGAGGAACAGATAGGCTAAATGTTTGGATATGTCATTCCTCCTTTTTGGACACTGGACTCATTTTTTGCAGAAAGGAAGGATGTTAACTGGCCCACACTCTGATTTACAGTGTGAATAATGGCTAGAATACAACAGGAAAGTGTTTATCTGTATATTTCATTTTTATGCTGAGGATCATGATCTCAATGGCATTTTTTACTGACATTTATTAATTTGAGTGGCTCTAATTCTATAATTTTATAATGGTAAAATAAAAACATCTGTTCTAAGTAACAGCATATTTCTGTGATTCGTTTTTTAGTATTAGGACTTGACAGATACTGCTTATCTGCACACTCTGGATGCCCTTGATGTGACTTCAAAGAACAACTTAAGTGCAACAGTACAGTAAAAAATACCCCAACAGGAAATTTCAATCTCAAATCTCTCATGTGCTCAAAAATTTCCCCACTGTTGTAATTACGATTCCTGTCCTCATTTCTAAAAGCCTAAGAGACAGATGAGCTTTTGTTAAGTGCCCTAAATCATCACTTATTTGCCTGAAGGTGTTAATGATAGGTCACATTCTTTTCACCCACAGAGTAGAACATTATTTCTAGAATTCTCCTATTGATTTCAGTGCTGGCAGTATACAATGATTGCCACTGAAAATTTGTCACTGATCATAGAATTTCCAACTCTCTCTCTCTGTTGTTCCAAAAATAATATCTTGCAGGAGTGCTCATATCACTGTCAGTTTATTGAAGAACTTCCAGTTGAAAAGCCATGAGGTGTTATTAGACTATATTGTACACAAAAGTTAAGAGTAGTGTGTCATCCAGAAGGCAGAACACTCCAACAGTGTCATCAAGAAGGGGCATGAAAATACACTCCCAAAAATAGTGCAGACAATGGGCTTATTCAGCTGATCTCTAAGTATTGTCAGTATCTTTTATTATTGCCATAATTATTATAGCACATTGGGTATTTTTCTCCCATTTGACAAAAAAAAAGTAATAATCAGTTTCTTTTTATTGGCTTGAGACTGTCTAGGGGTGACACAGAGTATCTTTTATAATGAAAAACTACTATGAGGCACAGCCACTTTTGGCAAGGTTAAATTATGAAAGCAATTCTACCAAACAAAATTCATGAGTCACAAATGTGCTGCCACTGCAAAAAAAAAAA
>WBMY01003447.1:404764-423206 GCA_013397315.1 Donacobius atricapilla | reverse complement strand
TTATTTAAAGTCTATTCATTATCTTGTCTTGAATGAAAGAATAATTTCTCAGACAGCTAAAGAGCATTAATCATGAAGCCAGACATAAAGCAGATTATGGGACCTCAATCATTGTAAGGTTGACTGTTTCAGTGTTTGTATGGTCACAACATGAAAAGTTAACTTTGATGGACTATAAATGGTATATGAATAAATAAACAGATTCAGAGTCATGATAATGAAGTTTCTGCCTCAAAAGAAACACACAAAATATTTGAAATAAAAAATTATCTACTGCTGTCCTTTCAAGAGAGTTAGTGGCAAACAGGGCATCTAATATAGCATGGCTTCTCTTCTTTATTGGGTTTCCAAGGTTAAGAGAGCAAATGACAAATATGATTACTGTTTGCTAACAGCCTCTATTTCAGTGTGCTCTTGCGAGGAAGAAGCACCTTACTTCTCCTGCTTTATTCACAACTTCTGCTCAGTTAGATACATCTTCCTGAGGCCAAACAACTTCGTACAAACACACATTCTTCTCATAATTTGTTTTTAAACAAGGAGCTTTCTCAGTATTTCTAAAAAAATCAACTTTCTGAGAATCTGCTGTGTATTGGTACAAGGTCCTTATGCCTCTATGAGTTTGGCTTTTTTTTAAGAGAGGTTTTAGTCATTTATCATCACAGTTATTTTTAAAGCACCTTGTACTGAGACCTGGTATCACAGTTGCAAACTAGGAAGGAGTCCTCACTTTTCGTCACCATTGGCCTAAATTTTTTGACTGTTTTCTTGTTTTCTTTAGAAAGTACAAGTACTTTCTAAGTTTAACTAGATTTTTCTATCTTTTCCTCTTTTTGTCTTCCATGACTTATTTAAATGATTAGTCTTCCCTTTTAATTAGGAACAATCTGTAATAGTGGTGTTAATATTAACTAGGAGTTATAATGATGGATCACTACATCATCTCACATTGTCTTGAAATATGGCTGAAAATATGCTTGTAGGTAGAAATAGGTGCCCTGCAAGGCAAGATTTCCAGTTGAGTTATAAGGGTTATAAGGGTTATAAAGGTTATAAGGGTTATAAGGTAGGAAACAGCAGATGGATTTGCAAAGGAGAGCAAAATGATGGCAGCGGCAATTGCAACAGTCTTCAAATTCTCTTTAAATATAAGGTAGCCAATCTGTATTTTTTAGTTACACTTGGCACCGTTTTTGTCTACCACTGGTGAAAGATTACCAAACTCCATCAGGTAGGTCAACAACTGGTGCAAATTAGTGTAACTCCATGGATATATTCCTCCTGCCCTCGTGCCCCAACAAGGCCCTGCAGTGCTGAAGGCTGGGGACAGAGTGGCAGGAAAGCTCCCAGTGGAAGTCCTGAGCCGGTGTGTGCTCTGGTGGGCAGGGAGTCCAGTGGCCTCCTGGCCTCCTGTGTCTGCAATAGTGTGGCCAGCAGGACCAGGGCCGTGACTGTCCCATCTGTGCTGGGCACAGGGGAAGCCACACCTTGAATCCCTGTGTCCAGTTTAGGATACTCAATTTAAAATGTACATTGGGGTGCTGGAGCATGTCCAGGGAAGGGCAACAGAGGTGGAGAAGGGTCTGGAGCACAAATCTGATGAGGAGCAGCTGAGAGATGTGTAGTCTGGAGAAAAGGAGGCTCAGGGATGACCTTATTGCTCACTGCAGCCACCTGGAGGTTATATTCTGGTGGGGGACAGTTTATTCTCCCAGGTAAAAAGTGACAGGACAAGAGGAAATGGCTTCAAGCTACACCGGAGGAGGTTTAGATCTGATATTAGGAAAAAATTCTTCACCTAAAAGGTTGTCAAGTATTGGACCAGGTTGCCCTGAATTTTGGTTGAGTCACCATATCTTCAGATATTTAAAAGATATGCGGTATGTAGGGACATGGTTTCATGGTGGACTTGGCAGTGCTAGATTAAGAGTTGGACTAGATAGTCTTTGGAGTTATTTTCAAAACAAAAGTTCTACAATTCTATGACTCTATACTGATGAAATTTACCAACTTATTCTCTGCAGATCCACATCTCAGCTTTTAATTAAGATTTTGTGATCTTACAGATTTCCAGAGTCTTGGACTTTTATCCTTCGAGTTGTCATGAGCAATCAGTTAAGAAAATAATCAAGTTTTTCCAGGCAATGTGTGAATTGTTATCACAGAACCTAAGATGTAGTCACATACTCACAGAGTTCTACAGCAGCAATTTGCTAGCGCTGTTCACCTTTCCATTACTGTGCCCACCAACATATAGAAACTGAATGTGTGGGGTTCCTACTCTTCTCAAAAGCAAAGTAAAACAAATCCATTCTCCTCTTCGCAGAGGCGTCTTAGACTAGAACAATCGCTGCTGATTTCTATTAGTCTGGTTCAGTTTGCACTTTAATTTTGAGAGTTCAAGCAACCATTTCTATGTGTTAGCTGTGAAGATATGATAAACATGGAAGACTCGTCAACTACAGAAACTATTGCAGATGTTCCAGTGAGAGAAAAAAAAAAAAAGGGTGATTATGTGTTTAGGAAAGGTGTAATAGCTATGTTTTCACAATGAACGTCACATATAAAAAATACAATGCCTAAATGTCATGTAATGCAAATGTGAAGATGTAACCAATTTCCCAGTAATGTAATTTGGCGGTAGTAGTTAAAAAAGATTTTCAATGGAATCTAACTAATAGTGCCCAAAATACATATTCTAATAAAAATTAGGCAACCTATTGAAACCAAAACTGGAGATTTCAGAGATTCAGCCAGGGAGCTGTCTGTTTTCTCAAATAATCAATTTAACCTCCCTCCATCACATGCATAGTTTATGTGCTTCATGGGATCAGCCAGTTTGCTTCCGGGTTTTTTATGGAGTTCGCAGTAGATTTCATTTGGTTTTCTTCTTCTTGATGGAACTTTTTGTTGGCTTTTTTAGAATCACTTATAGCTCTCAGTTTTTGTACAACAGATGTTTTCCTTCAGTTATTAATGATTATACGATGACTCCATTTTAGTACATCACAACAAATATAGTCAAAAGGCATTTTAGCTCCATTATTTGCAATTTTGTGGGTTCTAAGCATAGCATTTCATAACACTTCAGTGTTGGAGTTTCCTTTTTTTTTGATAGACTGCTTGAATGAATCTTGAGGCTTGAGTCAGTTGCATATTCAGAGGTGTCAAGTGTTATTTGCAACGCCCACAGAGAGCTGAGCCATCTTCCCAGGGCTGACAGCTGCTGCACAGAACCTGTGGGATGGTGGTGCTCGCCTGGAGCAGCTGGAAGTGGAGCAGAACTGCACATGAAATGGCATCAGCCACCCACCCATCCTGGGCACAGTTATCATGCCTTTACCAGGTGAGATTCATTTGAATACTCCTAATTGTAAGTATTTACAAATAGATGTTTTCCTCTGCTTTTAGTGTCTAAGACTCCACTGTGGTTGGTTGAGATTTAAGAGATGCGCTTCAGTTGCTTGGATGTCATCTCCTGTGGGACAAGACATTTAGTGCACCTTGCTTTTCCTCCAGGTTCCTCTTCTTGGAGGCATATACTCTTAGAAGTTGCTGGGTAGCCCTGGGTACCTTTGAGTGTCCAGGTGCCATCACTCATCTATGGGCATCCCCTTGCCTGGCTCATCTGGTCAGCTCAGCCAACAGAACCCAGAGAATAATTCAGCTGCTCCATTGACTTCAGGAGCTAATAGGATCTCCCCCTCTGCTTGCACTGGGTAGTGGCAACATTCAGACACTCTCAGGAAAGTATGGAGGTATCTGAGGTAGCAGAAGCATGCGGGGCTGTCAGGTACCACATCAGACCCATGACATACCCGAGGCTCTTCTGGACCACCAGTCAGAGACCAGGCAAGGTACCCCTCTGCCTCTCAGGGGTTTGGGTGATTGAGCAGGGTCCATAGAACACTACCAATTACAGTAAGAATCCAGTGGACATTAAGAAGCAGACCCCTGATGTAGTTGTCTTAAATTGGGTCCCAACACACCCCCACTGTACTTGGAAAAAAAAAATCAAATTTGGAAACATTATATAAGGTGTGTTATGTAAAAGAGAATGTGCAAGGTCCCCTGCTCTTGCCCAATGTGTTCTGCCTCCGATAACAGCCATGACTTTCCTATTCCATAAGGCTAGTTGTGATGGGCTGACGCCAGACAGCAGCCAAATACTGACCCTGACTTTCCCTCACTCCCCTCTTGGAAGGTATGGGAGCTGGAGGAAATTGAAGGAAGGCAAAAGGACTTGTGAATCAAGATGATGATAATTTAATAAGAAAAACGAAAGCTGTGTGTGCCAGTAAAGCAATAATGTGAATTAATTCACTGTTTCCCACTGGTGGGCAGATGTTCAGCTGTCTCCAGGTAAGAAGAGCTTCAGCTTGCATAGCAGGTGCTTGGAAAGACAAATGCCATAATTCTGAAATTTCTGCTTCCTTCTCCTAACCATGAGTTTTATTGCTCAATATGATGCCATCTGATATGGAATTACTCTTTGGTCAGTTTGAAGCAGCTCTCTTGCATGTGTTTCCTCCCAGCATGTTGCTCAATCCCAATCTTCTTACTTGGGAAGGTGGGAGAAGGGAATCAGAAGATGCTGATATTGTTCAAGAGGTGCCCAGCAGCAGCCCAAACACTCTGTGTTATCCATGCTGTTTTAATCCCAGAGGCAAATCACCACAGGGGCTGTGACAAAGGAATTCATCTGTGGAACTTCATCCCAGCCAAACCCAGTTACACCATTGCTCCAGAACACGCAGATTTACTTCTGGGTCATACCTTTGCAATACTGCAGTAAGTCCAATATTCCACCGCAATTCTTTCCCATATCATTGTTCTGATTAATCCTGAAGGTCCCTGTCACTTCTAGGACATGTTATAGTAGACAACTCTACTTTGAAGAACAGACTTAGCCTACAGCCAAGTAGAAAAAAAGATTCAAGTGTTTCATTTAGGAAGATGAGAGAGAAAGAAAGGGGTTTTCAAAAATGAGACAGACCTCCAGCTTGACTGTCCAGTCTTCAGTGCCAAATATCTCACTGACGCACCATCACCAAAGCTGTGTTGTGTTTAAATTCTCTTAACTGGGAATCAGTAATTTCTAATTCTGACATACTTTTGATATATGCACTTTTCATATTTCATAATCTTTATAAGCCACAGAGTATTGCTATTATTGTAGATCCTAAGTTGTCTCCAGGTTTATTTTAGACCATCATAGATGAGTAGAACAGAATTTTTCACAGAAGTTTAGACTTCAGTCCTACACCAATACTGTCAGGAGCCAATTTGTTATTGTGTTGTATAAGCATATTGTGATACAGCAAGTATCATGTCTGAATAATAAAACAACAATAAAGCTGAGCATAACTAAAATAAGACTTAACTAGAAAGTGTAGTGAGATCAAAAACCGGAGCTTTTGACCACATCAAGAACTTCCCTAGAGCTTGTGTGAAAAGCACGTTTCACAGAGGATTTACAATTCATTGTCATCTTTGTCCACTGCATATTGACAAACTTGCCACTTCCCAGTTAAATCAGGCAAATTATTTCCTCTTTTAGCATTAAAGAAGCAGTTTAAATTTCCTGGTTAATGCAAAGCAGACCACTGGTTTGAATGATGCTGATTGATCAAGTATCACATGACACAACAGAAACTTGGGAAATCAAAATTGGATTACCCAGCACACTCTTGAATTGAGCTTTTCTGGCACAAGATTACTGTTAATATTTCACTTCTAGTCTTTTGTGCCAGGGGTGCTAAAAAGAGAAGACAAAAAAAACAAAATAGAAGGAAAGAACAGAAAGTGAATTTATATTGGATTTGGGTAACTGACAGTGATTGCTATCAAATCACAAATTAAACAATGTATTTCTGAAGTGTTCAGTGCATTTATGTTCACAGAGTAAAACCTCCTGCCTCTTTCTCAGTCTCCTTTACTGTCTGGAATACTGATACATACACTGAAACTATATATTTCACTATAAACTTTAACTATAAAGACAAAACACACATCAGTGTTGAGCACTTCAGTGGTGCAAAAATGGTGAAACAAAGATGGCTGAGAGAGACCGACTGGATACCATATGTTGTTTTGAGAGGATTTTCCATCCAATTTCAAGGCAGTGATGTCAGTCCAAAGCATGTGTGAGGGTACCAGCGGGGTTCATAGCCACTTTCAGGGCAGCTCCCTGAAAAGGAAACTTCATTTTTAAACATCCCGTGATATTGACCACTGACCTATCCATGGGAGGGAGGTGGGGCACTCTGTTAAGAAGAAGAATATCTAGCACTGAGTCCTTCCCCAGCCTACTCCTTTATAATTGCTAAACTGCCTGTTTTTATGGCAAAGTCTTAGCACAACTCTAAGCCCGGATTCAGCTTTGCAATAATTGCCAGCTCGAACAGCGCAGGGCTGGCACAGGCCGTGACAGGCAAAGGATTTGCTCACTGACTGTGTAAGATGGGCAGATGTTGGGTGAGAGATGGAGAAATGACTTGCCAGAGTCAAACAAACACAGGATTCCATGTGGTGCCCTGCCAACTTTCCCTGCAGGATGCTGCCTGATAAACTCATTAAAGTTTGCAGCAGAATTTGGAATTGAATTTGAATAGGCTTAGTAATACAGAAGTGTATTAATTAACTTTGAAAACTCTATTGAATGTAGGAACAATAACACCAAAGTTTATCAATTGTGACATGAATGTATAAGAACAACAGCAATTTAGCTACTTGGAAAGACGTGAGCCAAAAAAAAAATCTCATAATGAACATAAACAGAGCGAAGAGGAACATTAATAGATTAGACCTTCTCTGACTGATGCATTAATCACGTATGATGAAGGAACTCTACATCTGTGGGGAACTGGCACATATCAGTGATATTTGATATAAATGGGATATATCAGCAGTAGTAATACTACTGCTACCACTCTGGATATGAGTGACATGTAGCTCTTACATCTAAAATCCAGCCCTGATGTCAGTGGATGCTGCTCTGCCAGCGTCAATGAATTGGGGATGGCATGGATTTGCCCATTTCATTTCAATATGCTAGAAAGGACATATTTTTCCTTATGAAAACTAATAGATATTAAGGTGACTAGAAGAGCAATGTTGAGTTTTAGCCTGTTTTGTATCCTGGTACTTTCCCCTTCTTTTTACAGAATTAAAAATGAAAAAAAGTTTAGGAAGTTTGGCCTATCTCCAAGACACATTGACGATCCAGCCATGCAAACATTTATGCCCAAACAGTTTCCAGACTGGACAGACTTACAGCGCTCGCATGTACTCTTCAAATGCCAATACCAGAGGAAGGAGATACTCTAAAATACTTGCTTATTTTTTAAAGCAGAGTCAACCCGATCCTTTCTAAAGGTTTATATTGTAATGAAGATTAGGGTACATAATTTAATATTGCACAAAAAAAAAAAATATTCAAGGCTGACATTTGAAGACAAAAAGAAAAGAAAAAAAATAAGAACATAACCTGACAAGTTGACATTTAAATTAATTTATTTTTAAGCTTCTACTGTAAAAGTTGTTATGATAATTACTTGTCTTGTATTATCTCTTTCTTAATGATTTTGCTGGCGAAAAGGCAGAAATGGGTGATTTAATTTGCTGACTTTTAAAGCATTAAGAAATAATTTAAACACTGAAGATGTCTATTAAGAAACAGTTTATTATATTTTTACAATGAAAATATTCTGATAAGACAGCAAAATGCAGCACTCGTGAAAGAAAAGCAAAGTGTCAGAAACAGTAGAATGTAAACAAACTTTGATTACCAATGAAAGCCTACACATTGGTAAGGGTACAATTAAATCTTATGAGCAATTTTTTTTCAAACTGAGATTAATAATAAGGGGAAACTTAACATCTTCAAAATAGTATGTCAAAAATGACATTCTGACTATTTATAAATAAGAGTGATTTTTTATAATTAGTCCTAGTGGATAATTGCCCAATATTTACAATTTCCGTTATCTAGTATATATAAATATTGTTGCTACAGTTTCACAGTTAAAACTTTTTTTCCTATCATGTTATGAGCATAAGAATGTAACTATGTTTTTATCTACAAATAAAGTAAATTTTATTATTGTCAAGAGATAAGCCATATAGAAGATAGGATGAGTTGTTTATTTATATGTTTATGCAACTTAAAAAGGCATGAAGAGGTCAATATTGTCTGCGTTAAAAATGGCTGAGGCCCTGTTTCATCGGGATTGAATAAGATAATATGAATTCACATGCTGAAGTTCCTCAAGAAAAACAAAATTCTGATGAAAACTCAGATTGACAGGGTTTCCCTATCCATGTCACAACAGATTTCAAGGAGAAGGATCTCCAAATTTACACTGAGACAGAAGGACTGAGATGTTGTCTGACTACTACTCTGTCTATTCCTCCTCCCCTGAAACCACAGTGAATGGAGGCTTTTGGAAGAGAGCAATGGGCACGTTCTGAAATCAAAAACTGTTGAAAGTTGAAAAACAACAGGCTGTGAATTCATCCTATTGTGGTGCTGCCCACTGCTTCACATAATAGCCTGTGGGGATTCAGGTATGCATGGAAACAAGTACAATAAGGAAGGAATATGTCAAGTGGTGAAAACTGTAAAAGGCCAGACTTTCTTGTTTTGGCAAGAAGACAAGGAAGGCCCAAAAAATATTTGGAAAATCAATAGGATAACTGAAACTGGATGAAATAATAGTACTCAAAAAAGGACACCAATTTCTAATTGCACTATGAAAATCCTTGCCACAGAATACTAGAATACTATGGAAACAAGAGTATATCAGGGTTAGGAAAGCAAGACGAAATTTCAGTGGTCATCAGAATAATTACAATGCTAATTGTTAACTTGATGAATATTTTATACTGCTTGATAACTATTTATTCTGTAATGGGTTATTGTTAGCAAACATTTGCCTTTCGAAATGTTTGACATCTATTATTTCTGCTGGAAGTGAACCAGACCATTAGCAAACATACACCTTTTCAATAAAGACTTTGGAATTACCTTTCAAGTTCCACATGGAAATGAAACTACACTCCCTAAGGCAAAGATGGTGGACAGTAGGACTGAGTGAGCAGGTATTTAAAATTGTTCCTGCTGAGCTCAGTACAGGATTAAAATTTTACTATGTTGGGAGAGGTACAAGAAAATATTTTGCTGAATAGAGAACCAATATGATAAACTGAGACATTTTCCAATTATCCTGAGGTGAATACAATCTACTGCTCCTTCCTAAACCACATTTGAAGGCTATACTGAATATTTCTTGATGATCAAGTCATTTTTTAAGCGTAGTGGAAGGCAAGTTTTAATTTTTTCATTTTCCCAGTGCGTTCAAGGATAGATGCCAGTATGAAAATACAGGGACTATTACTAGCAACCAAAAAGGTAATTAGCTTTCAGAAAGTTAGTTAATTTTTTCTTTCTTACCCTGTAATGAAAAAAGGGCTAATAAAAATGGTCACATGACTGTTCAAAGTGTTCTGAATCTTGGCTAAGTAAGTCAAACAAAGGAAGAAGCATTTTTCATAGACACAGTTAGGGTAATGTGTTCTGAAGGATTTGCAGTTATATCTCTAGTAAGTAAGGTCAAATTATGTGCAAGGCAGGGACATTTAGCATAAAACCAGTATTAATAATTCATGTGCTGAGCTGAATAGTGGAAAGATAAGATATTGTAATGGGGAAAAAAACCCCAACAATAAACAGGAACAAGGGATGAAAAATCTCATAAAAAACAAAAGGACAATAAGAGATGTGAAAATACCAGTTATACTGATTTAGACTTTTCTTATAAATGTACACACAGATTAAGTGTTACAATACGACAGCGATTCTGATTTCTTTTATTTGCTTGCTGGTTGTCTCAAACCAGAGTGACTCAGTGCAGAACCTCACCTTATAGCTCACTAACCAGTTACACAGTGTTTATCTTCACTGCACCTCAATATGGAGAAACAAAACTCTCTGGATAAAGGAATATATTAGTACTATGTGAGGAAGAGAATGGACAAAATGGTCCAGGCCTAAAAAAGATTTTGCTGTCCTGGATTCAAATTCAGTCCAGGTAAATTACATCCGTAGCACTTCCCTTGTCCACTGATGTGGCCACTCCATCATAGAAGGCCCCTTAGTTGGTCAGGCAGGACTTTCCCTTGATAAAGCCATGCTGGCTGTTCCAAATCATCTCCCTGTTCTCTGTATACCTTAGCATGGCTTCTAGGAGAGTCTGTTCCCTGATCTTCCCTGGCACTGAGGGCAATCTGACAGGGTGACAGTTCCTAGGGTCCTCCTTTCTACACCTTTTAAAAAAAGGTACAATACTTCCCTTTTTTCATCTGCTAGGGTCATAACTGAGTGCCATGACTTTTCAAACATCATGAAAAACGGCTTGGCGATAACATTAGACAATTCCCTCAGGGCAGCAACATCAATCAATTCCCTCAGGAATCGGGGATGTACCTCACCAGGTACTCAGCTTTCTGCCTTCCTTATTTAGCTGAGCAGAAGCTTTGGGACCTTTCATTTTGCAGTAGGGAGACTCTTTGGGTTACATTCTTGCTTCACAAAATATTTACAACCACAGATGAATATAGAGTGAAGGGATTTCTAGAGGTCATCTAGACACTACTCCTGTCATAGCAAGACTAGATTTAAAGTTACCTCCAGCTGTCTGTTGGATCAGGTCCTTGTCCAGCTGAACTGTGGCAGGCTTCAAGGATGGAGAGAGAACAATTTCTGTGGTTAACCTGGGAAGAATGGGTCTGTGTGAATGAATAATCATTCCCTGCATTTAACTGAAATCTCTCTTGTGGCAACTGTGACTATTTCCTCTTTTTCCTTCCTCTGCATCTTTGAGAAAAGTCGAACTTTGTTTTTCTTATAGCTACCCTTCAGGTAGTTGAACATAGCAAATAGATCTCCTCCTAGCTGATGCAGTTCATCATACACACACAAACACACACTCACACTTTGATTAGAAAGTATGAACTAAAAACTAAGTTTTTTAAAAAGAATCTGACTCCATTATATAGTATTTCTACAAAGGCCAGGGATTGGGGGAGAAGGTTGACACTTCTCCCCATCCCATTGGTCAAGACAACTGTCCATCAGCTGTCCATATCTCTAAGACACAGAATGAAAACTTTCCTTGAAACTACAATAACATTGGCTGTGTTTACAGACCAGAGTGTGAGAAAGAACCCAAACCATGAAACTGCGAAACAGAAGAGAAGGCTGAAAAAATCAGGGCGACATCTAGCCTTTTCTTTTTGAGGCTAAAGAAACCTCATTTCTTAAGCTATTCTTTTTTATTAATGTAATTCAGAATCACAGCCTCACCTTTGAGCTTGACAATCCAGTAAATTTAATACCCACCAAACAGTGCATCCGTCCGGTGCATGTTTTCTTATTATGACTGCAAGGATACTAAAGAAACTTTGTTGCAAGCTTTCCTAAAGCCGATGTATATTATTTAAATCCCACCCCTCCCATGGTCACAGACAGTGCTATTTCAACGTGGAAAAAATCAGTTTGACCAGGGACAATTTACCCTGATTTATTATACATGATGTAGCCAAACTCTGTTCCCAATTATCTTGTCCCTTGTGGGCCTGGAAATGGCTTCCCATATAATACTCTTTTATCAAGAAACCCTGGAAAGTACCTAAAGAAGCAACCTCCGTGATCCAGCTCTGATGTGTGTGTTCCAGCAAGAAGATTTCACACTCCACCACAGCAGAGATAAGAATGGTAGAACTCTTTGGATTGGAAGGAACCTTAAAGGATTATCTATTTAACATCTACCATCTAGTTTCAGTCCCACGTCCATGGGCAGGGTTTCCATCCACGAAGAATATCATATAAAGTGGAATACCAAGAAGGGACAAGCTGCATGACAACTTGCAGTTTGGCTTACAGTTTCTCAAGGAGTTCTGTACTCCACGGTTCAGGAACTACAAGAAAAAAGGTATAATTTATAACACACCCTCACCTGGATCATTGATTTTTGTGAATCCTGGTTCTGGATCTTGAATTCACTGTGCACTGGCATTGACATTAGGGCTGGGAGTCCTCTGATATATCTGGTTATTATAGTGCCTAAATTTGTCACTTTAGTCCTTAATATTAGGATTTGTGTCCCACATTCATGTCTCACAGTGATACTTTGGAAATCCACTGTGTGCTTCAATGGTACTCACAGAGTAGGCAGAATTGAAGGTGACATAAACATTTATTTTAATGATGACGGGAGAAGTTTGAGGCTGGAGTCAATAAGATCTGACATAAGTGTGCATCAGTAAATTTGCAGCCTTGAGTCCGACCCTCAGAATTCCCACACATTGACAGGCAGAGAATACATCTCAAAAGCAGTAAATACAGACAGAAACAATTTTAAAACAGCAAATAGGAAATTCAAAGAAAGTGGCAGGTCTTAGATACTACATATATTTTTGCTAGCAAGGTGACTCAATACAAGAAGATGAAGCTCAGTTATTATGATTTATCTAAGAGAAATTTTCTTGTTCTGAAAACTTATCCAAGTCCTGGATTTGGTTTTGAAGTTCCCATGTTCTGTTCTCATTCTGGATGTAGTTGTTCACAATTACAGACCATTGCTTATGCAGAGCAAAAGATTGTGCATTTTAGAAATCCTTTTTTTTGTAAGAATATTCAGAATATGCAAGAGTGATAAAATAATTCTAGGGGTATTTTCTAGCAAGTGTGAATGCCTGGACAGTAATCAGAGGAGACATAAGTACAGAGAGGTGTTTCTTCTTCTTTTCAGTGGTCTGGGCTTATTTAGGTTAAAGCTGAAAAAAGAAGTGTTTTTTCCAGTTCTTCCTCCGCATTCTGTAAATGATAAAACTTGAGCTGTGCTGCCAAAATAATCACAGCTTAAAAAGCTGCTTTAAGGGATGAGGATTATCTCAATTATCACAGCTCTTCCAAAGGTATAAGCATAGAGGACATCAATCTGATAAGACAAAAATCCTTGTATGTTGTGTTCCCATATCTATAAATTCTATAATACACTCCGAGGCACCAATTCTAGTCATACTCATGCTGTGCCTTACCCCTTCAAGTAAGCCATCAGGATAATTCTATGTCCTGAAGCCATAGAATTGTGATACCAAGACCAGACTGAAAAGTATCTGCCCCTTTATTGGAGGTTAACAAGGGGGCAGCTCTGTTGCAGCTCCACCATGGCAAAACAAACCCCTCGACCTTCCTGAATCCTAGAAATGCTCCTGGTGGTAGGCCAGGATGTAGACAGCATGCAGAGCCATCGTTTTGCAATACATGAGCCATTGAATGGCGTGCACTGCAGTATTTACCAGTTTCCTTTCCAGATCCAGAGAAATGCAAAAGGGACCATCAACAAGATGGATCTCACAGAGAGCTCAGCTGTTCTGAGCAACCTGCACATCTCTGATTGGACTGGAACTGCTCCTTGATGTGCAGTGGAAAGATGCACACGTTGCTGACACCCTGTCAGCAAAGCACACTGTTTCTAAGCTGGGGCATGTCTGCTTAATTGTATTATGTGTGCATGACATTCAAGCAGTATAAGAGCGCTTGACTCTCTGTCTCCTCTGCTCAGACACTTACAGTGCCTTCACAACACCCTCAGGTCCCTTCTGACTTCTACTCCATATAATTAATTCTTGCACCCGCTTAAAATCACATTATGGCTCTTCTATAAATACCCTGAAAATCATATTTGTGCATGAAGTCACAATGTGGTTTGTAGAGTTGGAGGACTAGTGACTACATGTGACTGTAATATTTTTACCTTCCATGGGCCCCACCTCTGTCAAAGCTCGGAGGGTTTGACCATCACACCAAGACCCCGAGCAGGCTGAGATGGGCAGAAGCCATATGGCAGGCTGACTCCACTCAACTAGAAAGTTGGATCTTGCCTGCCTGTTGCATTTCTTTTGTTGTTATTCTTTTTCAATTAAATAACTATAATAATGGGAAATGACATAATTGGTTGATTTGGTTTCTGGAAACATAACACATGTGTCTTTTGACCCAAACAGACTCACAGAGCCAGCAGACAGCGGAAATGGCAACAAGAGACAGAATGCTGTATTAGACTGGAGTCAGGATAGAGTTGTTAAAAGTTAAAGGGCAAAGAAAATTCCTCTATGGACTCAAAATATGCTGGTGTTATTCTGATATCATTGGCAAATCCTTTGTGATCAGGTTCCTCAATTATACAAGGTTATACAAATTAAATATTAGACTAATTTACTAATTCTGTGTCTGTTTGGCACTGAGTCTGCTTGAATGCTGTAATCCTGTTCTCAAGTATAACTGCTCTGATATTTCTGTGTCTTCTGAGTAATAGGATGTTTCCTTAGCCATTATAAAATGAGCTGATTTTGAAAACAAAAAGAAGATAAAATAGGCTAAAGATTGCAATTCATAAAGCTGGGAAACCTGATGAAGAGAACTGTCATTTCAAAGATCAAGTACAGATATTTGCAGCAAAATTGGAGGAAATAAGGAGGATTTACTCTCCCTGTTGTGGTAGTTCTGAGCAAGTATCCATGCTTGAATAGGGTTTTAAACAAATGCATTTGCTACCTTTGCAGAAGGCTGCAAAACTAGTTAGTAAGCTGAGGAGCAGAGTGGGAGCAACTGCTTACAGCACCAACATTGTTCCCTTTGCCCTTACTCAGCCATCACCTTTTTCTCTCACATTTTGCGAGGAAAGGGACAGGCACAGGATGGAAAAGAAAGAAAAAGTGCATAGGTCATTAAAAATATAATGAGGTGAAGCAAAGAGCACTTGGAAGTTGGGATCTGGCAGATAGGCCAAACTCTTGAAGCAGCAGAAAACATTATTGATAGGTGATATCAATAATAAATGTGAATAGGAGGTAAGAAACAGCAAGGAGAATCAGAGTGCAGATCTGTACCTAAAGAAGAAGGATGGAACATGCTTGAGCTAATGAAACAGTGGCAGCTGCACTAAGGGCAGGGTGTTACTTGCTTCAAGTTCTCTTTTGGCCTTGCAGATGCAGAAAAGAAGTGAGAAGATTATAGGATCTTCCTTTCCTGTGCTCCTCCTGAAGAAATCTCCCCTTTTCTCTGCTTCATTGAGGTCAAGATACTCATTTAGTAACATCTCTTTTAGAGAAAAAGCAACGTTAAAATCTCCAAGAGCAGAAGGTAGAAGAGCAAAGTCAAATTGTGGAGCTGGAGATGCAGTCACAGCATCAGCTCTGTGGGGAGGTCCTGCAGTTCATGTTCAGGAGAGGAGTGTAGGGTGGTTCTTAGTTAGATCCTAACCATGCATATCATCTTAACAAGAAGGAAACGTTTGGATGTTTCCTTCAAGCAGGATAACAAAGCCCTCTCTTTTTTGTCCTGTCTTCCATGTTTGTGCTAAGTACATCCTAGTACCTCTCAAATTGCTTTTCATGCAAAGGTAAAAGAAGATTATTATCAATACTGGCCAACTAAGTTTCTCAGTACTGTAGTGATGAGAAATTGTTGCTTCTCAGATAGAACTTTATCCTGTTGGTATTGACTTTTGCAGAGGTGAGGAACCACTGTCCATAGTTATCTTCACACATCATCTCAGTGCCCTTCATCAAGTATCATGCATCTTTTTGGAGCATCTCTGGAATTCCTGTGTGTTCCAAAAATACAAAAGGCCCCTGGAAATCTCATGTGGCTTTCACTAAGGATTTCAGAACCTGCTGTCAGGATGGCAAGGTAATTAGTAGGTTGCTATTCTTGTCTTGATTTTGTATTTCTAATCAGGAATATGAAAACAAAATTATATATTGATTGATATCTTCTTCAGAACTCCCCAGAAAGCCAGATTAAAAACCAGAATATTGTTATCTTGGGAGAAAATGTTCTAACTCTTTAGTGAGTCACCTCTATTTAACTAACTCTTATGTTTTTTCTGTTTGTTTCCAAGCAACGCTGACCCTTCTCCTACACTCCAGATCACAGGATAGTCTGAGGAGGATGAGACCCACAAGGATCATCAAGTCCAGCTCTTAAGTGAATGGCACATACAAGGATTAAATCTACAAGCCTTGGTGTTACAAGCACCATGCTGAGCAAATCTCAAGGTCATTCACCTGGTGAGTACACAAGGTGTGAGTTCTAAAACATAGGCTGGGTGCACCCATCAGTCTCAGACAATCTCTGACAATTAAGGATGAGTTCTCCTTAGTATAAGTGCAAGGCATATCAAGAAAGAGGGATTTGAAAATATAATCTAGCTTTCTAAGGACTGAAACAATTAGAAGTGATAGGAATATATAAAGTAATAAAAAGGTGCTTCCAGCAGCTGTTATAAAAAGATATTCTTCTCCAAACAAGCATACTAAAATCACACCTTTTTAATTTAAAATGTATTCATTGAGATTTCTGCCCTGTTTTCTTTATCCTTGGACTCAGGAGGGAAAAGTTTGATATAAGACCACAGTGCATGATATTTTTCTCTGTTTACAGAGTATTTGCAACTGGATATCCTTCAGGGGAGTTTTCTAGGGTGTAATTTCCATGAAACCAGGGAGAAATTGAATTATTTCCTGTCTCAAACTAAACTGAATTTATCCGTTACAAAAATCTCAGCTGTTTCTTAGTGTTACCTCCAGCTGCTGCAGTACTCTCTCCTACATGTGAGGGCTCATTTCCACCCTTGAGAACTTCAGATAAGTTACCCCAGAGAAGAATTAGATTATATAGGTTTTAAACAATGATTTAGAGCCTAGTACCTAGAATAAAGGGCAGTAAACCCCTGCAATATCATTTAGTCTGGGCAGAAGTCAGTGTTGTGCCTTTTAGATATCGTTAAGTGCACATTATGTAGTGTCCATCCCCCAAGAGCCTCCTCCACAGTCCTAGTGCCTGAACTGCCCAGGAGCATTTCTTAACACTCTCTGTACCACTTGTCTCACTTAATATCATCCCATTACTCTTAGTTATGGTCCCTTGATTCACTTTTTTAAATCCTCACATTTTGGCTGCATAAACCTGCCATATACTTAGAGGCAGATTCATGTTGTGTTAACCAACACACAGAAAGAACAGCACACAGTTTGCAGTGGACAGTGTCCTCACTTAGGCTTGTGAAAAGAAGTAAAGAATAAACCTTAATGGATAGTGTTTGGCTACCGGTGGTATAATGAACTGAGCCTTGGGTGCAGTTCCTCTAATCCCAAAATACACATCTGAAGGAAGCTGATAAGTTATGCAAAAGTCCACACTGCAGATACTCAAACTTAGGTGAGACAGCACAAGGAGGAAGTCCCAGTTTAACTGAAAGGAACCAGATTTAGATTAAGTATTAGGAATAAATTCTTTACTGTGAGGGTGGTGAGACCCTGGCACAATTTGCACTGAGAAGCTGTGCATGCCCCTTCCCTGTGAGTGTTCAAGCTGGACAGGGTTTGGAGCAACCTGGCCAAATGGAAGGTGACCCTGCCCATGGCAGGGGTGTTGGAACAAGATGTTGTTTAAGGCTCCTTCCAACCCAAACATTTCTGATTCTGTGCTACACTGTAGGTCACTGCAACAAACCATCCCAAAAAATGTCAGATGTCTCCGGGATTGAATTCTCTCCAGCACCAAGAAAAGCAGAGCACAGAGAAGAGGGAAACAGCACCTCACCCCTCCCCATTGCTGCCACAGCATAGCCTGGATTGTCATCCCATTGCTTCATAATTGTGTCAACATTCCACAGGTTGCTTTGTGTTCTAGTTCCAGACTGAAAGTGTCCACCCACTTACTTTTCCAGTGAATTCCCCCCTGGGCCACGGTATTTAAGGGACAATATGAACAACTTTCCTGATCTATCTTTGGGACATCCTTCTTTATAAAGCCCCAACTGCAGGTTTGATGAGCACTCAGTGGTATTTTCCCATATAATAAATGTATGTGTATAGACATGAGTTTAGGCATTCTTTTATCTTAATTTGATATAATAATTAGTAAAGAAAATAAGTTAAGCACCTTGTTTTCTGTCTTACAAGTAGGGAGTTAAGTATTCAGACCTGTATTCTACTCTTGTTAGCAATATGGAGAAAATAAACTGTTTTTTCTGACACTGTTTGAGTCATCTTCTTTCCCCCTAGCTGAGCTTTTTTTGTGACTGTTATCTATATCTTCAAGTGGAATCATGTGTTCTTGTGGACAGCCAGAACCAAATGTTTCAGTATTGCTACAGTGTTCTTGCCATCCCTCTCCAACTTCAACCTACGTATAGATTACAGCATTTGCTGCCATAATGCAATTTTAAAAGTAACTTTTTGCTTGCTGAAGGTCAAAAGGACAAAAGGTCATTCTATGGCAATTACTTTTCCCATCATTTAAAAGGAATATTCAGGTCATGTTACTTAAAAATTCCGCCCCATTCCTGTCCCCCCCAGTATTAATTTTTTT
>WBMY01003447.1:393351-404736 GCA_013397315.1 Donacobius atricapilla | reverse complement strand
TTTTTTTTTTTTTACTTTCTGCTAACTATACTTTGCCAGGGAGTTGCCGAGATATTGTTAAGAACTATCTGTTGTGCTATTCATCCGATCTGTAGGCAAAAATAAGTTTTCATCAGAGAAAACAACCTGCTTTTCTGTACAAAAACATTTTTCTTAATGGGAAAAAAAAAGAAAAGGTGATACTGAGGTGAGCAAGTATTTTCAAGAACATACTGGATTCTTTTCTACAATCAAGAACGTATCATTTTGGAAATGGAAAGTTATATCTGTCAGCCTCCTGGCTAGGAAATGTCATATTAATCCTGTCTTCAGATGGACACAGTGTCAGTGACTCCACCCTTGATAAACCATTTAGTGGCTGTTCAGTCTAGTAAAGAATCTTCACGCTCTCATTCCACTATGATGTGGCTTTAGCTAACAAATCAGCAAGAGAATCCTTTTCCTCTCTGCCCTCCCTTCACCACATTAATATTGATTATTTGGAGGAAAGGAGTCCCAAGGAGTGGAAGCGGATATGCCTCATTGCCTTGAACAATTCTTTTCCCTCTAGTGGGACAGTACAAGGTAAATTAATAGTGTGCTTGCAGACACTAGATAATGTTAATGTACTCGCTATTGATAGAGTGAAATAACATGAGTAACTTCAGCTTTGCTTAAAACAAAACATTAATTTTCCAAGGCCGGTAGGATTTATGCAGCTGGTCGGTGTAACACACACAACCTTTGCTTTTAAATATGCAACATTTGCGTTTTTAAACACAAGGCAGGATTTTATTGCCAGATGAAAGACAAAAGGGGATTTTAATTCATTGCTTATTCTCTCAGGCTCTTATCTGCCTTTAATCTAAGTCCCTGCTCGATTTTGTGGGTAAGAAGATGCTGTTTCTACAAGGAAATAATACAGAGCAGCCTTATCCCCCTGTGATCCTCTGGCTATGTAAAAATGCATTGGAAATCTGTAAGTGCAAAAGTTGTACTTTCATATATGTTTCAAAAAAAGTAAAGTCAACATTCTCATTTCACTGGGCTTAAGTTAATATTACTGTTAGTATCTGGTACAGTGCTGTGGTTTGGATTTAATATTAGAATAATGTTGATAACAAACTCATGTTTTGGTTGTTGCTCAGTTGTTCTTTCTCTAAATCAAGGACTTTGCAGAGTCTCACACTCTGCCAGGGAGCAGGTGCACAAGAAACCCCAAGAGAGCAAGGCCAGGAGAGGTGACCTGAACTGGACAAAGGAATATTCCACATAACAGAATGTCATGTCCAGTATATAAACTGGCTGTGAGAGGACAATTGCTGCTGGTGGACAGGCTGGGCAGTGATCAGTGAATGGTGAACAATTTTTATTGTGCATCCCTTTTTTGTCTTCAGTTTTATTCCTCTCTCTCTTTCTTCTTGTTCTTCTTCTTCTTGTTGTTGTTGTTCTTCTTCTTCCTCTTCTTCTTGTTATTCTTCTTCTTCTTGTCCTTGTTCATCTTCCTCTTCTTCTGCTTCTTCTTCTTCTTCCTTTATTTCAATTATTAAACTGTTCTTATCTCAAGCCATGAGGATTTTTCTCTTTTTTTTCAAATTTTCCTCTCAGTCCCACTGCAGGTGGAGGGGAGTGAGCAAGCTGCTGAATAGTACTTAGTTGTCATGTGGAATTAAACCTGACAACATGCAAAAAGCAAAGGCAATGGGGCAAGCTCCACTTTCACATCCATCTATTTGAGTGTTCTGGGAAATAATGACAGACATGTTGGATGAATTAGTGGGTATTTTGCAATATCCCGGACCTCTGCTAGCAGCAAACAGACAGTATTTGAGCCACAAGGCTTTCTTGATCCTGAGACAGACTTGAAGTTCCTGCAGTCCATAACATGGATCTCTCCCACAATCATCCTGCCTTTTGGTGCACAAGGAACATCTCCCCTGCTGTAAAGGGAAGCTCAGAGGAAACTGCTAGTGTGGAATATAGGTGAATCTAACGTCAGGTTGGAGATGGATGCACATCTGCAATTCAGCCAAACAGGGGTCGCAGCGCAGCAGTCTGATGGGAGGCAGGGAAAGCATTGCCATGTGGGGTTAAAGTGTCACCAGGTTGCCATTTCCTTTCTGATCCCAGCAATTTTGCTGCACAATGTTGTGTGACTCACCTGAATTTAGTTTACCTGTCTGTAACTCCAGCATAAACTCCATGTAGAAATTCAATTCCAGCAAGTTTGCCTCTGCTTTTCTCTTTGCACTCTAATCCTAATTTCTACAAATGTATTTCTAGTTCATAGATACTCATGGAATAGCTCATGTAAACAAATTTTGTCTGCACGTTATTCATGCTGTTTGCTTTGATTGTGCAAGTTCCTGTATATGTTACTTATGGTGGGGGAATGGTCATAGAAGTCACATACTGTTACTTCTGGTACCTGACTGAGTGACTGTGTTTTTTAGACAGGAATATAAAATATAACTGTGGATAATGAACAGCTAATAATAAAAAACAAAATATACTGAGGGAATATTTGGAGGAATAATTATGTATGCTGGAAATCACAAAACTTTCAGGATTTGCCAGCATTCTCTCTTCCAAACAAACTGGTATTCAGTTGAAAGCTCATGAATGATAGATAATCTCATCTCCCAAATAATGACAGTTCAAACCTCAAACAATCTTCACAAAACCTCTGGGAGATAGACAGCTATAACTAAATATTTAGTTATATTACTAAAACTGGTATGTGAATATTTTCACAAAGAAGTTTGGCATTTGAGGAGCATTTTAATACCATTCAAAGAAAAGGACTATTGCAAATGAGTGAAAAAATACCATTATTATATTTGTCAGATCCCAGCATGCAAGAAAATTAGATGAAGCATACTCAAGGTACCAGCTCTGATGGACTAATTAAGGAAAACAGCATCATTTACTTGTGGCAGGTCAGCCCAGTGCCTCTTCTAGTCTCAATGAATTCTAGAGTTACTTGACAGTCTGCCAACCCATAGAGCAAATGTGCAAATTAAATCATGACTAAATATAGACTCAAAGCGCAGGTAACTTGCATGTATCCAGCTTGTCAGGAGAGAACAAGATCTGGTTTTGATTTCAGCAGTTATACATTTATAAGTAGATCTTACAGAATTCATTATTTTCTATTTATACTAAGGTAGCACCAGTCTTCATGGAAATGGTGAAGGCATCTTGATAGCTCTCTGGTGGGCAAGTTCATCCCTGTATAGTGCTGGTAGCTCAAGCCCTGACCACAGTCACACTTTTTTGGTTCCCCATGTGCCTCAGATGGCCACAGGAGGAACCCCACAGCACAAGTTGGGGCTGCAGAACATGATGTTTATCTGAGAGGACTTGTGTTCAAAGCCTAAAGTCTATAGAAGCTTACTTTTTAGGAGTTCACTTTTTTCATATTTTACTACTGTAGAGTTTAAAGTGATGCAGGATTGATGACACAGTAAATTGAAGCTTCCTGCAATCTTTCCAGTAGTCCTTATGTTGGAGCACCTTGGATACCAGCCTGCTATACTCTTGCCATATACTTTTTTCATGTAAGGTAGTGGTAAAACTCCTTACCCAACAGTTCCTCAGAGGGAAAATGTGCCATAAGGCACCAAAACGCTCCAAGATGGCTTTGGAAATTGAGTGCACAAATGCAGGTATGCACTGCACTTTTGTTTGGGTGCTCAGAGAGGAGAGAGAGAACACAAACACTTGGTGGGCAGAAGGTAGTGAAGAATATTGAGAGTGAAGCTGTTCATGCCAGTGTTATTCTGAACTAAACCAGTGTTTATACTGATAAGAACAGGAGCTGGATCAGGCATGCTTTCTCTACAGCTTTCCATCTTTTTCATCCTGCTAATCAAGACATGTTCTCTGTGCTGCTGCATTAACAACCTTCCCTGTAAAACCAAAGGAACAGTTTCTGCAGCCGAACATTTGCCAAAATAAACAAGGATATTACCTTTGGATTAGCAAAATGACTTGTTAAACTAGATCAAGAAAATCCTGCTGGTCTTCCAGAGCCATCAGCAGTTCACTTTTGCATGCGCTGCCAACTCTCATGAGCTGGTTCTCCCTTTTCCCTCTTTCCCCAGTAGGTAAGCACACTTAACAGCCTTCAAAGCAGCCAGACTTCTCCTTTCTTTCCTTTTGTCTGTAATGTCCCCCACTTTCCAAGTAAGAAAAAAGCTGGGGTAAGTTTCTATTAAGCCAACACAGCCCTTCTCTAAATCTCAAGGCATTGGTTCTCCTACCCTCTTGAACCTTTCATGCTCTGAAGAGTTTGTGTTTTTTCACTTTTCTTTTACAGCTGGAGTTTCTGAAAACTTATTCTTTTTTTTCTGCCTCATGCCTGGAGACATTTTTCTTCTCAGAATGTTTAAATTCCCTTGTACTGCAGGGTAAAGGAGTCAATGCATGTTTGCAACTTAATCAGGATATTGTCAGGTTTCTTCCCCAGTCCCACATGTACCAGGGAAAAAAGGCTTAGAAATGACAGAAAAATCTGTGACATAGTACATGGCAAGAAAGCACCTTGTGCTTCCAGGGCCACACTGGGAGTTAGACCCTACAGAGGTGTAGCCCTTCTTTTGGCATTGATTTCTGGTCTGACCTTTGGCCAGTTGTTAAATCACTGATTTTCAAAGGGGCTGAATGACTGCCAGTAGGTAAAATCCTTTATTTTTTAACTGAGGTCAGTAAGAGCTTGGCAGCTGGAAGCCAGAATTTCATCTACTCACTTTAGTTGCAGCTGTGGGTGTTTCAAAAATCATATAGCTGGAGATGGCAGACAAGACTAGGGGAAAGGTTAAGTCAAAACCAAGTTGGAAGCAGTTTTAGCTATGCTTAGTTACTTCAAGATATGATTCTGTCTTAAATGTTGTCAGACAGATTAGTGACTGATCTGATAAAGAAATGAATTATGTGTCAGTAAATCGTTCTGTGGAGTGAATGATTATAAATGAAATACATGATTGTAGCACCTGATGTAAGTCTTGTTAACAGAGGAGATTAAGAATTATCAGATGATGTCCTACCACAAAATAAGGCCACACAAACTGTGCTCCTGTGTCTGTGGTGGGATGTCTTACACAGTTTTCCAGGGTGGATACAGTATCATCTGTTAGGGAATGGATCTTGAAGTTGAAAACAATGTCAAATACGTGGAGTAGTCCATGGAAGGCATCACTGAAATCTAATTTAAAATAACAATTCAGTTGGAAGCTCAATTTCACATTTTTCTGCAGTCAAATACTGTTTATCGACATCTACTTCCTGTTACATATATGGAGCTGTGAAATTACCCTCAAGAAAGAAACAATATAAACCACGGCAGGCTCAAGTCCTGTAACTTAGCATCTTGTATTTCATGCCAGAAAAATGCTTAATCCAGCCAAACATATGAACATGCATCTATAATTTTCTTTGACATTAAAATGACTGCATATCCTGAGAGCAAAGAATAAAAGAAACTGCATTTCTGGATGAAAGCTGAATGGAACTGAGCTGCATGCAAGCAGAGGGGACTTAATGATTGACTTACATACACCCAACAGTGCTGATGAATGGATATTACAAAAGGACAGCCCAACACAGCAGCTGGGCTTTTTGTAATAAACTCACTAAAGAATGTACTTCCTGTTACACACAGAGGTTAGGAGTGTTGGAGTATTGTGAACCAAATCTCCACTGGCCTAAATTGTCATAGGTCTAGTGATTTCAGTGTTGCTAAAAAGGTTATGCTAGTAAAGAATCAGACTCTACCTGCTTGCCTAATGTTTCATTTTGGAGAAATCAGGCAGAGACTTCACAGACTGCAGAAATGAGAAAATTTCCTGCATTCACATTGAAATGTATCTTCTTTGCCTCTTCCCAGTTATAAATAGAACCGGTTTTGAAGAGTTCGAACAGTACCAACATTTTTCATTCACATTGCTTGCCAATAAAAAAATAGCCTTTCATTTCCACCCTCCGCCCCCCCAAATATTCTGTCCCTGTTGATATTTTGATTTGTTTGGCCTTTATTTCATCATGCTCTCTCAAACAGAAATAACATCAGCCTGTCCTCAATATGGACTTTGGTTTCATTTCTACAAAGTGAAAAGCTTTTTGTTTTTCACAAACATTTAGTTTTTCTCATCTTCACAAAATGATGCAGGGCATTTTCCTATGCTTCCCTTGTCAGACAGATCATAAACAAAATTCCAAAAGGGATTGAATGTTTAGATAGCTAACTAGGCCTAGGCTAATTTAATCATTAGCAATTGATGATTTAAACTGGCAATTTCTAGTGAAGATGTTAATTCATATCAGATATCAGGAGAAAAACTAACTATGTGATGTGATTCTGGCTGAGGTGAAGTTGTCTTCCTTGGTGCCTGGAGGCCTGGAAGTCCCAGATATAAAGCAGTAGAGAAGGGGAATGATGGATCTGACCCTGAATAACATTTCAGATCAATTCTTTGCAAGACTTTTTGTTTTTTAAAAAGCTAAACTGCCTTATTTTCTGACCAACTCTAATTGCAAATATCTGTTGTGTTCAGAGAAGAATCTGAGCTATAAACTATTTTCTTCTAAAAACAGCTTTAGCAATTCTGACTCCTTTTTCAAAGCTTACATTTCCTGTCTTGGTATCTATTTTTTCATCTTCTTCTTTTAGCTGTTCTTCAAGATTTCATAGCCAGAAGAATCACACCTTTTCCTTGCTGTTTCTCTAAGTCAGTACCTCTCCTGATATGCCTTATAATTATTGCTTGACCCTTACAGTATGGGAAATATAGCAGGGAGTCACCTGGGAGAGTCTCTCCAGGGGAAACCACTCCTGTGTCATGGGTAGGTGGGACAACAGTCTAAATGAAATTGCATCGAGTGGAAGATGAATGTCTGCACCCATCACTTGAAGATGCTGGAGGCAGAGGCATTCTCCATTACCCCATCCTTCCTCATCACCTCCCAGACAAACACATTCCCAGATTAGCAAGGTTGGGAGTACCAGGAAAATCTTTGTGGAGCTTTTTGTAGATTTTTTTTTTAGGTTCAGCTTAGATTTTTCATAGGTTTTTCCTTTCCATTAACAGGTGGATATTTGGGAAGAGTTTTCCCTCAATGTACCCAGATCAGATTTCACACTTTCCTTGATATAATTTAATTGTTTCTCTTCCCATGTTTCTATGCCATCAAGTTCCTTGTATAATTTGTCTATCCACTCTGGCATCCAAGATTCCTACCTTTTTAACCCTCCTACTCTTGGAGATTTTATTGCAGTGCCTTTATTCCCAGTTGCTGTCCATTTAGAGTGGGGACCAATTCCACTTGCTCCACAACTGTAAAGGAGTTTATCTAAACTCAGACGCTTGGTCTTTGTCCTTCTTTATAAACCTTGGCAATAATTCCAAGGCACATGTGTCCAGTAACCTCAGACAAGCCTATGCTTGAGTCATCCAGAAAGCACTGCATCATTTTTGGGAAATACAGCATTCACAGTTGACTCTTCAGTCCCATTGAGAGGAAAGGGTTGGGAATGGGTATGAGTAAGAGGCATTTGTGAGGATTTTTACACTGGAAGGAGTTATGGGGCATGAAAGCAAAGAGGAACTCAGTATCGAAAAGGAATATGGAAGTGGAGCTCCTTCATATGCCTCAATGACTGTCCTGGAGAGGAGCAGTTACCCTCCAGTGTGAAAGGAGGAGGCTGGAGGCAGCAAACCCTTGGAGCCACAGAATATGGAGACAGATGGGGAGACCCCCACTGGGAACAGCTGTCCCTGAAGGACTGTAACCAGGGAAACATGGCAGCCCATGCTGGGGCTGTGAGGGACCAACCACAGCCCCATCCCTGTACCCTCAGGGGAGAGGAACTGAGAATGAAGGGGGAAAGCTGGGTTTGGGAAAGGGGGTGGGATGGAGGTGTTTAGTTTTTTGCCTTTGTTTCTGATTACCTGAATCCATTATAACTGATAATAAATGAGCCAACTTTCCCCAAGTCAAATATGTTTCGCCCATGGTGGCAATTGGAAAGTGATTTCGCTGTCTTTGTCTTAAACAAAGAGGTTTTCCATACTATTATTTTCACTTGATCTCTTAAGGAGGGGGCATGAGAGAGCAGCTGCATGGGAGCTTGGCCCTTGGCCAGAACTTACCCAAAAGTATCATCTCATACTTAAAAAAAAAAAAAGTTGATTACATTCCTCCAAAATCATCTAAGTCTCAAACTATGCAGCAAGCATCACCTCAGGCTATGAAAACAGGGAAAAGAAGAATTGAGGGGGCAGGGATTTAGTTTAGGGATGAACAATGGAAGGAGGAGCAAATGAGTCCAAGGTCATGGCTTGCCTGGTCCGCCTAGGTGAGCTCTGCTCCTCTTCCAAACCCTCTGTCAGACAAAGTGTGCCAGTCCATTACAAGTAATTCTGCTTAACTTTCAAAAGCCAGTGTCTATTGCTATTGTCAATAAAATATGGGACAAAAAAAATTTGAGCTATTTCTAAAATTGAGATGAGTTGGTTTGGCATAGAGGTTAGAAATGTTCCTTAAAAAGAACAGTTCAGAAAATAGCATATCTTTGCTTAATTCTTAAATTTTTGCTTAGTTCTTAAATCTTTGCTTAATTTATTCCTCATCTGAAAGGACAATGTTTGCAATTTTCCTGGACAATGTATGTGAGAATGTATATCAAGTCATATCATAGAGGTCATTATTTTGCTACACAGAGACACTTCAAAAACTTCGGATGATATCTGAAATCACAAAATACCAATTTCAGTAACCAGGAGACTCTTCTTGATGGGGTGAATGTGCAGATACTTTCTGTGTCACTCAGTGGCATACTTGGAAAGAGATCCCCGCGTTGGTACGCAGCAGTCTCAAGTATTTACACATCTGTATGAGCAGGTGTGGGGCTAAGTCCCAGAACACATATTATGCAAGGCAAGTGATAGACCAAGATATACTTGTTTCCTAACTCCATAATTAGGCTCCCAAATGAGTGACTGCTGATTGCTTAGCACTTTTTAAAGCCTTAAGGCTGCAACTTCTGCAAAATTAATGAAAGCGGTTTCAGGGGAACTTTACAGCTTGCACAGAATCTAAAACATTGTAGTCCTCGGGAATTTTGTTCCTTCTAACCAAAAGCAAAGATCTGGATCCACAGAAAGATAAATATAAAAATAATTCAGAGAATATATAGAATCTTTAAATTTTAAGCATATGGGGCTCAAAAAAATAGTGGCGGACAAAATGCAAACACACATTTTAATGTCTAGATAGCCAGAAAATTACTTTAGTCAATGATTTTTTCATTTTGATTTATTTAAGTCATAAGTTTTTCATGGTTATTGATCTCAAAAAGTTTAAATGGGTTTCTTTCTATCTCAGTACAGATAGAACAAAGTAGGAGACCTAAGCTGTTTCAGTTCTGTTTTTCCTTCTTCTGCCATGTCAAAAATAAAAACCCCAGCATGATTTGGTTTTTCATTCATTTATTTATTTTTTGACAATTTCTGAAGTTAAGACCAATATTAACACAGGATCTCCCAGACTGAATCAATCCAGCAATCTCTCTAATTCAGTTCTGTCTCCAGGGAAGCCCAATGTTGGAATAAGAAGGTACAAAAAGACCTATGAGCAGGCAGGTAAGGAATAAATTGGTTTCTTTTAAAATATATGTTATAATAAGAAAGATAGCAGTGATATCTATCCCAGGGTTCATATATTCAGTAGAATTATGCTCTGCCTTATTTTTGTCACCAGTATTCTTGGAAATTAAGAAAAGGAATGCAAATGAGAATGCCCAGTGCAAGTACCTCTGACCTTTGGAAATAATTGGATGTGGATCCAAACGTGGCAGCCCTATCATGTACTAAACTCTCTTAAAATCATCCTATCCATCAGCTGGACAGGGAAAGAGAAACATGGAAGAAAAGGTCACATTAGCAGGAAGCAGCTGGCATGATTCCACAAGGTTCCTATTATTTAGTGGGACCAGTTTCTGCTCTTCAAATTCCAAATTCATGCCAAAATCTGGTGGCACAAACATGCACAGAATTTCACACTTTGATATGTACTGCATCAGGCTGACATTTCAGAAATTATATGCAAGGACTTACACTCATGTGACTGTAAATAATAGTGGTCCAATTCCCCAGAGATGGCACTAAACTCCTACTACATCCTCTGCAAACCCTGCCACAAGGCACTGCAGATTGGCTCTGCAGTGTACACACACATAAACCACCTTGCTTTAGTTGAAAGGCTGAAGCATTTATTAAAGGAAAGGATTATAATGATGCAGTTTAAACACTGCTAACTAAACATGAATTGATGGGGGAACAAACCCCAGCTTTGTAAGAGGTTAGTTCTTCAATATACAGCAGCTTCTACCATTAAAGAAAAATTCATGCTGTGTTTCTAGAGTTGTTTTTTTTTTCTTGGGCTGTTAAGGAAAAGGGATTTCCCAAGCCACTATAGATCACTCCTGTAACCCAAAACATGCCTTCTATTTTTGAGCCAGTACATGAAGTATTGAATAATGAGCAACAAATCTCCTGGCAGAAATCCATGGACAGTAGTATGGAGATAGCTCAGCTGACTTTATGTCTGTATTACTGATGGGGTGTAGACACTTGGAGGCCTTGTGGGATGCCAGAATATCCAATTCAGGAGGAATCTTGCATGCACAGAGTTAAGCCCTCCTTCAGCCAGTTTGCACTCTGAACTGACAAGGTGTGAGAGGAGAAAGGGAGAAGTAGATCAGAAAAGTATAAAGACACAGAAAATCTTCAGGGAGCTTGTTGGTGTTTCCCACTGACTGTATTACTGCCCATCACCAATGTCATTTATTATGCCTTTTTCCAGCAATCCAGTGACAGGAAAGTCCTCAGTGCAGGGGTGTTATCTCTGTATGGGGACTAGTTCTGTCCTCACCACAGCTAATGAGGAATGGTGAGAAATCTCACAGGTCTAAGTAGATCATATCAGGAAATATGATATGAAGCTTGAGACGTTCATCTGAACATCTCTGGTTTTCCAGATGAGTTGTAGCCAAATTCAACTGTCTCAGAGTATTCTTTGCAAAACTCCTTGATTTTGTCTTCCTGATTGTATTGGTTTAGCATAAATGATAAGAAAAAAACAAATTGTTAATCCATTTTAGAACTAACAGCTAAGATGGCCAATCAGGTAAAAGGGGTACACCCTCTGGGACACCGCTTAAAAACAGGAATCTTGGGAGACCCGCTCTCTTTCCGGGACCCCGAACCATGAGGTAACACCGCGGCCGGGCCGGGAGGGGGCCCGGGCCCCCGGGAGGCCCCGGGAGCCGTGGCCGGGCCGAGGGGCCGAGATCAGGGCCAGCCCTCCGGAGAGCCGGGCTGGGCCAGGGCGGCCGTGCCAAGGCCG
>WBMY01003447.1:354083-381548 GCA_013397315.1 Donacobius atricapilla | reverse complement strand
GACACTACTGTAAAAGACAACCAAAAGTGTTTGTTTCAAAAGATTACCAGAAGAAGAGTGCCAAGGAAAATCTCCATTCTTTATTGGATGTGCAGGGCAAATACGGTTGCATAGGAGAAGTTGGAGCTACTGAATGCCTTCTTTGCCTCAACCTTCCGTCGTCACGCCTGTTATGCAGAGGTTGAGCAGCCCCCTGAGCTGGCAGACAGGGACAGGGAGTGGACTAGAGCCCCCATAATCCAGGAGGAAATCCTTCATGACCTGCCCAGCCACTGAGACGCTGCCAAGTCTCGGGGGCTGGCCGGGAGTCTGCCAAGGGTGCTCAGGGAGCTGGCAGAAGAGCTGGCTTAGCCACTCTCTGTCCTTGATTATCAGTCCTGGCCAGTCAGGGAGGTCCCAGAGGACTGACTGGAGGTGTCAATGTGACACCCGCAGCCATGGAGGGCTACAGGGAGGATGCAGGGAACTGCGGGGCTGTCAGCCTGATCTCAGGGCGCGGCAAGGTTCTGGAAGAGATCATCATGAGGGGCATCCCAGGGCTCAGAGAGGACAGCTGAGGGATCAGAGCCAGGCAGTGTGGGTTTAGGAAATGCAGGTCCTGCCTGAGCAACCGGATGTCCTTTGAGGAGCAGCTTACCCGCCTAGGGTCTGAGAGAGAAGCTCTGGATGGAGTCTCCCTGGACTGGAGCAAATCGTTTGACTCTGTCTTTGACAGCACAATCTTGAAAAAAACGTCAGCCCAGGGCTCGGGCAGGTGCTCTCTTTACTGGGTTAAGAACTGTTGGGACAGGGCCCAGACGTAGCGGTGAATGATGCCACATCCTGGTGGTGTTTGGTCACTAGCGGTGTCCTCTGGGCCCAGTCCTGTTTAATATCTCTCCTGCTGATATGACCAAAATCATTGAGTGTACCCTCAGTAATAAATGTGTGATGACACCAAGGTGGGTGGGAGTGTCAGCGTGCTGGCAGGTCGGAAGGCCCTGTGGGGGGATGTGGTCGGGCTGAATCGATGGTGAGAGGCCAATGGGATGATGTTCAGAAAAACCAAGGACTGGGTCCTCCCGTCATGTCATAACAATCCCCTGCACTGCTCCAGGCTGGGGGCAGAGCTTTTGGAATGCTGCCTAGAAGGAAAGTTTGACAGGGGCTGAACATGAATTAGCATTTGCCCAGATGCACAAGAATTCCAGTGGCTTCCTGGCCTCTATCAGGGATGTGTTTTTGATTTCCCTCTAGTAGCCTTCCATATCAGAAGGTTCAGAATAAAATTCTGAAAATTTTATGTGTAATTTGATGGTCATTTGACCTTGTTCCGTGCTGACAAATGATCAGACACTTCAGTGATTCTATCATTTAGGAGTTATCTTCCTATGCAGTCTGCAGTCACCTCTGCAAGACTAAATTTTTACCCAGTCATGATCTTCTAGAAACTACTTGGCACATCATTTCTGCTTGTAAATAATAAATACAGTACTACTGGGTGGAACTACTCAGAGAAGTAAGCTATGAAATTGGTAATGTGTTTGCAGTTTCACACTTAAATCTTTCTAAGACTGAATATGTCATTCACACTAGAAAAGCCATCTACATCTCTGGGGGCTGAGTGATATAAATGCAAAGCTGTTTGTGGTTGGTTTTGTTCTTTTCCAGAAGGCTTCAATATTCTACTTCTCCTAGGAAGAAAAGAGCATTTTCAAAGGCACAAAAAATGTGTTGACACTTGTCTCTTATTGAAATCTTTGAATGTCACCATTTAAGTAGGATGATTTACTTAATAGCCATATTTTACTTGATCCTTTACCAATCAGTTTCATTAAGTCATTAAAAACCTTTTTCCTCTTACAATTAGTTCTGACCAAAAAAACAAGGCCAGGTCATTTCAGTCACTACCTCTCAAAACACCAGGGTGCATTAATGTAAGCTCCACTGTTTTCAGCCATTATTACAGAACATCATATTTATTTTTATAAGGTTGCTAGGCAGTAAAACCACCTTGAAAGAAATGAACTATCTGTGTGAAAGCTTGTACAACAAAGTTATTGATGGAATACTAAATAAAAAAAATACGTGAGAGCTAAATCCGGAGATATTTACTGGCGCTGTACTATTATATTCCAGCAACAATGACATTTCAGTCTGCAGTTTCCAACAGCCACTGCGATACAATTTAAGCCCCAAAATCAAAACTGTCAGTGCTTTTGGACCCATGAGATGGGGAAAAAGTTGATTTTAAAGCAGCATTTTTCTTTCCTCCAACTTTCTATGTCTCACAAGTACACTGTAAGTTTCACACACATTTCCTCCTGGAAAAAGTCTTCTTCGCTGCCTTTGATACAAAGCTGTAGAACTGCAGGAGTTATTTAGGTGTAAAGGGACATTTAGAATTTATAGAATGGCTTTAGTTGGAAGGGACATCAGGATCACCTAGTTCCAACCCCTGAATGAATCTGTTGTGTCTGTTGCTTCTTGTGCAAAGCGGGACCACTTTTGAAGCAGGATTTGATCTGGAAACCAGAAGCACCAGAGGTTCAGGAGGGTTATAAATCACATGAGCGTTGTCTGTTACAAATCTCTAAGTCCCCTAAGTTCTTTCCTTTTGACATACTGACTTGTTCCTCCTGTTTGTGGAGAGCCTATGGGAATGTTCATTCTGGACAAAGCAAGTAGTAGAAGGTTTTGCCATCTACACTGTACCTCAACCCCAAATTTATATACATTTACCTTAAGACATGTTAAAAAAAAATCCCCTTTCTCCAAGCCAATGAGTTCTCACAGTTCTTTTTTGAAACTTGAGCTGAGGGACCATTCTTGATATCTAGTATAATATCTGAAAATAAACCTACTAAAACTTGGCTGAAAGGCCAGTAGGTGACTAATTTGAATACAACAGGAATATTTTATGCAAAGAAAAAAAAAAAAGAGAAAAATATAGAAAGTTTAATTTTTAGTATTGTTATGACTTTTCGAATGAAAATTCTTTACTGAGAGCCAGACATTGAAAGAAGTTCAATACCAATGATTTAAGTTAAATAAAACTTTAATTTCTAATTAATGATGTCCATTAACAAGATTCATAATACAAGCAAGACCCAAGGTGTCAGGCCAGTCTAGAATGCAGTCTTTGGGAATTTTGTCTCTTAATGTATCCTCAGGTCATATTTATCAATTTTTAGGTCCTCGGCTGATTTAATGTTCCACGGAAGTCAGTGGAAAAAAGCATGATGATGATTCCGTGAAGATAGTTCTACCTTTGGCCCTTTTTTTTTAAAGAAAACTTTAAAAAGTGAGGGATGCAATGAATGATTTATTTTTGTTTCTCTTAATAACCCCAGGAGTTGAAGGTGTAAATCTTTTAAAGGGAAAACATCCTCTCATGCAGGATGCTGGTTAAAATGAGCAAAACCCTGGCAGCAGTTTGAGCTTAAAGTGCTGCATATACATTTTCTGGATACAGCTGAGCAGATAAACCCAGGCTCCTGTGGAAATGAATAGGAGCTGGCACATAAGTACCTGTAAGAATCCACACCACTGCCCGTGATAAAACATCTGGTTTATCATCGGCTGCAGAACCAGTAGAATTAAGTAGTTAATACTTCAAAGTGATATAAAATGTAACTGTAAATTCAGCAGAGCTTTCTGCTGGAGACCATGTAAGGACGCCATAATAACAGCAAATTGATTCACCTAAACCTTTGCTTTGCGTTTGCTGTAAGAGAGGATGTTCAGTAAACTACTCCAGCTCTCCTCTGTGTTAATAATAACTACCTCACTGGCTGTTGAATGAGCCACACTTACAGACACAAGGAAAAAAAAAAGAAAAAAAGAAATGCTGCAGACATGAAGGAATGTATTCCTTGTTGGAGCTCTCATTTGTTGCAGCTTTATAGAGATTTACAACTTGGGTCAAATTAATACAGCAGATCCATGTAGCACCATAATACTATTGTTTTTCTTCTTTACAGCCCGATGAGATATCAGTGATGGAAAAACTACTCCATTAAAACCAAGTAAATGCATTTTCTCCTGGCTTTATTCTTTCCTCTCCCTAAAATGACCCTGACTGGTTTCAGTCTCATGGGAGAATTAACTGCACAGGTTTTATAAAGCGCATCGCACCAGACACTGCCACTACTGTGGTTAATGAGAAGTTCCTTTTGCACAATCCCCTCCATAAGGATGGCGTGTCACTTGCATAATAGCTCCAGACTCACAGGAAACCTGTGACAATGTCTCTTCCCAAAGACAACAAGCACAAGGATCCTTCACACCAGCTGCCTGACAGAGTTCAAGAAGTTTGGACTGTGCTCTCAGACACATGGTGTGATTTTTGAGGTTGTTCTGTCCTGTGTTGTGTTTCATCGTCCCTGTAGAACCCTTCTAACTTAGGATATTCTATGGTTCCACCTATGGTTCCATCTGAGCCCCTACACTTGCACACATACACAATCCATGCACATCCACACAGTGTTTTCGTCCTACCAGCTGCCATTGCACACATGCTTCGGTCCATCTTGCACAGGGATTTGCAAGGATGAAGACTGCAGGGGTTTTTTTACTTTCATGGCACTCCTTAGCCACCCTTTCCTGTTTGAAAAGGCCACTGCCTTAGTAATGGTATAATTAGAATTTTATGCCGGCAGATAATTTCCCTTTTCCAGCTCTTGCTGGTCACTTTTGAGCCATTACAGCAGCACTCAGTTCCTTGATGAGCTGGGAGTGGAGAAGTTGCAATTTAGCTTGCAACTAAGTTGCAGCATTTATGAGGTTTTACAGATTTCACACAAATATCGATAGATGTAAAAATAAAATCAAAAAAGTTGAACAGTAAGCTTCACATTTCATTAGGCTTTTCCTCTAGTAATAAAACCACTTACCTGCATATGAAAGGAGGTAAATTCCTTTCCTCAGAAATGGCCTTCTTTGGGTCTCAAAATCCCTAAATGCATTAGATGGAAGACCGAAAAAAACAAGGCAGAAATCTCAATCTTTGCTGCAAAATATTGCCCTAAGGTAAAAGTGATCTACCCTGCTGTCACAGAAGACAGGACAGGTCAGACACTACATGCCCAGATAAGAAGAAGATGGAGATTGCTGTGACAACATTCACAACATGCTCAGTTTTGTCTTCCTATGGGTTATTATTTCTCTTTATGTCATTCAGCACAATCTTTTTTTAAAATGGGGTTCCTACATCATACAGAATCTGCTCCATTGAGGGTTTGACCACCAGGCCTCATCATTTGCATTCTCCAGTCCATCACTGCAGTCAAAAGGTGAAGCAAGGCAGGATGAGAGTACCTTTTCTGTACCTCTGCCAGCTAGAATAAAATGTGATCCATCTTCCTCACTCCTGGGTGATAACAAGGCGCTTGTAGATCTTCATCTCTTCGCTTTCTGCTGCAGCGGGCACTGGCCTCACAGCTGTAAATTAGGAGAGGTGCAGGGCTTGGATCTTTCTATCCCCCTGTCATGCCTCCTCTGTAATTCAGATCAATCATTTCAAGTGTCCATAGAACCAGTTAGCTGCCCCAGATGCTGCCAAAGCAAATGAGTCATGGGCAAAATTAGGGACATTTGGTCACAGGTTTGTATGATAAGCAGATGCCATATGGTGTGGCATGTCCCTTGGGTCAGTTGGGGTCAGTCGTCCCAGCTGTGTCCCCTCCCAGCTCCTTGTGCACTCCCAGCCTCCTCTCTGGTGGGGTGGAGAGAGCAGCAGGAAAGTCTTTGGCTTCCCTCAACAATAACAAAAACATTCCTGTATTGTCAGCAATGTTTTGGTCACACAATTAAAACATAGCCCATCCCAGCTACTATGAGGAACATTAGGCCTATCCCATCAAAAACCAGTGCACCTGGTCACATGTGTGTGGAAATCATTATTTTAAACAGACATATGTTTATTTAGAATATAAGTACCATGCCTGGGATGGAGTAGCAACACAGGAGCTATGCATTGCCCCCTCTGCCACAAGATTTTTGCAGGCATATTAATTGAGTTTGCAAAACAGCCATCAAGCAGCCATAAATGCAAACAAAGCATTAAAATCCTTTTTTCAAATATAAAGGGAGGAGCTTTGTGAAAATAACTCTGTGTACCTGATGTCCCTGTCTCTCCTCAAGCTTTAAACTTCAGACAGATAAATTGGATTTCCCCAGATCAGTCTGGATTATGAATTTCAGGTGGAGCAAGTAAAACACATTTAATTACAATATTTTCTTTGTAAAGCATTTACCAGCTTTCTTTAGACGGCAAACAATAGCTCAGCTCCTGAAAGGAACCCTGTGACCCTTTCATTTACGACCCAGATCTGCTGACAAAGTAAGCATTGACAGAGAAATAGGTATTTTGTGTGTCCACAGATGTGAGAATCAAACCTCAATTGCAATTAGATTTTTTTTTCTCTTTTCATCACACTGGAAAGACTGAACATACTGACTTAACCAACTTTTAGAAAGGTGAGGAAAATAGTTGGCTTTGTCACACTCACCAGTCAACCAATGTTCCATGCCATCTATTAATGTTAATCTGGCATGTCCATCCCCAGATGTGAATTTGTGAAAATTCATAGATCCTGGCTGTGCTTCCTTCAGATTTCTCAGCTAAGCTGCTGGAATAGTGCGGGAAATACATGCCATAAATTAAATTGCAGTGAATACTAGGCCAGGACTTTGGGAGTTTGCCCAGGTCTATCAGAATATTTATGAAGCACAAAGATTTTCAATAGTTCTCAGAGTTTATATATATTACCACTGAGTCAAACATTCTGGATTCAAGCATAAGCATGGGATGTGTGTTTCCACAGCCAAAGAGATAATGACTCCAACTGGAAACACGAAATCAGCTCACACGGCCAGATGCTCAGCTGCAGTAAAGTAAGGTCTCTCCAAACGACAGAGTTATGCTTTTCTCTATTTCAGGACTTTAATGTTTGTTAGTATAACATGATAACAGCAAGTGTCTCTGGGCAGCTTGCATAAATTATAGTATTTTCAACCTTCATAAGATCTGTCTTAATATGTAGTTTTTCTCTAACTCACTGTACAAATGCACTCCAACTGCACAGAGGTAAACGAGAGTTTATCCTGCTTCCCATTTTGCCAGTGATAGAATGTTCCTCTCACAAACCATCCTCTCACACCCTGGGTAACTGATATAGCTAGAAGTAGCATTGGAAGCAGAAAATGTGTTTATTGTCTAGTTCCAAGAAGAGTTTGCAAAGCCAGCATCATAAAAAAAAAATAAAGGCAACAACAAAAAATATACCCCAGGTTTAACTTGTAAACTGAGCACATCTCTATGTAACTAGGGAACAAAAATAAATTAACTTTATAACCTAAGGGTGACATTCTTAAAGATTATAAATCTGCCTGAGATCTGTTGAAAAGATGAAGACTATCCCACTAGAAGAGATGAATATTTTCCTCCCTTTCATATGGAAATATTTAAAAACAGGACCACACTGTCTTGTCTTGGAAAAGGGTTGATCAGCAAGCTAACAGTTCTCACATTCTCTTAATTTCCTGCTCAAAATCCTAATCTCAAAAGAGTATGAATACACAAAGTTGTGTGTTTTATGTGGTTATGAAATTAATGTTACACTCTGACTACCTGAATACCATCCATTTGCTTACTTTTTCTTCAATATAATAGGAAATTACAAGCCCTGAGCAAGTCATTACTCTAATGATTATGAATTAGCTGACCTCAGGACACAGAGAAAGGCAGCCCATTCTAGCAGACCACAAGGTCTTTTAGACAACAGAAGTATCATAATGTTCTGATCTGTAGCTGGACATTTCTGATAGCTTAAGAATCAAGTGTTTTATCTTTCCAAAAAAGAAATGTTCACCTAAGAAAAAACAGAAGACATCTCTTCCTACATTTAGCAAAGCAATGTTATTTCCTAGAGGCTATCCATGCAATCAGAGCTTTTTTTTTTTTTCTCTCCTGCTGACTGACATAATAGTACTTTCTAACGCAGGAAATACTAAGACAGCCCATTTCAAGTATAATGGAGCATGGACTAAATCAAATACTGAGTGTTCCACCATATAAATTCCTCTCTGCTTCCAGAAAAGAAGTAAGGAACTGCTAACGTTTCCCTGAATCCCTACAGGGAATGCAAGACAACAGCAACAACACCTCAAAGGAGAAGGAAGTATTTCCATCCTCCCCTCCTTTCTACTGCTTCTTCTCACTGCTTCTTCTTAATACTTCTACCACTTACACCTTTAACATATCTAAACCAGCCCTTTCCCTACAAAATCCTACCTCCAGAGTTTGGAAGTGACCGAAGAAATAAAACCTGAGTCTGAAGTAGCCTTGCAGGTTTGACCCACCTAGAGGACTAAAATCTACCCCCTCTCCATCTACTCATATTTTATTAATCTCAGTTAATTAATGTGTTTCTGTGTCTTGCAGGCCAGGGTGCAGCAGCTGGCACGTGCTTGGGAGGGATTGTTGAGGATCTGAGCAGGGCTGAGCCAGGCTAGGCTGTCAGAGCCACCACATCAAAGGTCCATCTGCCAAACCTTCCCGAGAGACCTTGGTGAACAAACACAGGGCAAAGGAGGAAAAGAGATTTTCCTCTGGCGTTGCCTTTTGTAGGGATTTGTTGGCCTTTTATAGGGGATTTAAGGAGAAATGAGTCTCCTCACTTGAGGGAAATGTGGAAATGCTTGAAACACAGTATTCATTCCAAAGGTGGGGGGTAAGACTGTGAGCACTGTTCTTTCAGAAGAAAACCTTGAGAACCCCCTCATGGCCTAGGAGATGTGAAGTGGGCTGGATACACCTCCTCCCTCCAAATTCTTCTAGACAGAGTGGAGGAGAGATTAGATTTACTGTGTGGTTGCTCTAAAAGTGTGGGACACTGAGGTGCCCTTAAGATGTCAGTAGTTGACTGTGTGGTATGTTGTGGGCAGATGCATGGAAAAGATGAATCAGTTCCACTGCAGAGCTCTGTAATGGCAAAATAAGTTTATTCTGCTTTGCTGAGAGACCAGAAACGTTGTGAAGGCTAGATGCACTGGTTCAGGGTCAGTGTCCTGCTGTCAGGGGCACACATTTGGCTGATGTCCCAGCACGGACAGAGTGTCCTGGCATTTGCCTTTAATGTGGTGTGGAGAAATATCCCATAATAGATTCATCTCCAGGGATGTCAATATACACAGCAATGAAACAGCTGGAGACATCACTGAAGGCTGGTAAGGAGTGGAATTTCCTATAACAGACACTAATTTGAAGTGGTTTAAACTTACACCTTCCAAACAGCAACAGTTTCCATGTGTTTTAGCAGTTGTCATCTTGCAGCTTTCTTAATTGTAGCTTTGCACCCGCTTTCGAAACTCTGATTCTCTTACTATTGAATCTGTTTTTGTAAGGCCACCAAAGGGTCTATCTGAGGTCAAAGACACCATTGCTTCATTTTGGGAAGCACAGGAAGTACAAGGAAGCTGGAAGGAAGTGAGGTTCAATATTTCTGCATGATTAAACCAAACCAAAAAGGCAATGTGGTTTCTGCAGTATAATCCCAGCCTGATTTTGACACCATTTTTAATAATAATCCATCAGTAATTGGAAGGCTTGAGTGAAACTAGTTGGTTTTATCCATCAAATTTTAAGTAGAGTGGTGCCATCTGATGAAAGCAACAAACTAACAAACTAATTTAGGAGAAGCCATCCTTGAGTAAAAGGCATAGCAGATATGCCAGAAGGAAAAATAAGTGGGTCCTTTCCCCCCTGTTTTTCTGTAACAGGTTTGAAAAACAAGCCTACATGAAGAATAGTCTCAATGGACTTCAGGTCAAGGAGATCAGGGCGCAATTTCAGAACTGCAAATCTGGTACATTTCATTCATGCTCAAGTCACATTAAATGTTTGTCAACATGTATGTGATGCCAATAGGAGCAGAAAGGGAACCCTGTGGGCAGTAAAGAGCTTTTACCAAAATTTTTATGCGGCTTACTGTAAATTTCTCATGGTAATTCCTCTTCACAGAGGAGTGTTAAAGACTGCATAGAACAGAGATAGGGTTTCAAGTATCAATTCTCTAGACTTCCTGCCATCATGAGGATGTGCCCTTCAGGTAGGACTTTATCAGGTCACTGCCATAATGTTGGAGGGCAAAATACAAGAGATTTTAGATACTTTCTACTTTCAGAGATGAGGATGCCCTAAAGAAAGATTGTCCATCCCTTCTCTTGAGCCTATCCCTTGAGTTATCAAGCTGAACCAAACCACCCTTGCCCTTGACAGAATGGGATGCTCTTCGTAAGAAAGAGATCATTTTTAAACACTTCTCCTGATAAAGAGGCTCTCAATTACTTCCAGTCTTTCCCTTCTCCAGGGTGTTATTCCAGCTCCTCTGGTCAGCTTTTGCAAGAATTCGTGGGACCATGCTCTAAGTGGGAGCAGCAAAATGAGTAGCATCAAATTAATGAGAGAGACATGGAATTGTAGCAACATTCAAATAGGAAGCAAAGCGAACTCATGAACAGTGAGGATCCACTGCTCACCATGGATCTCCACTGGGTCTACAACTTTAGCTGTGGCACCTCAAGAAGGAAGTCACTCTTTGATCACCTCTCCCCAAAGGTATAATGTCAACTACCTCAACTCGTACCAGCTTCACCCAACTTGCTTATCCTAAACCTATTACAGCAAGACCCCAAGCTCAGTTGGAGTACTAATCAATTCAGCTAATTAATGCTAATTTTAGTCAGTTGTTCCTGTGTATCCTAGAGAATGGAGTGACTATTCATTAGCCTTGGTGTGTACTTTGAAAACAGATACAAATTAAAACTCTTTTAAAATGCAAAATGTTATTTGCCTACGTGCTGCTTTCATTGAGCAAACAGAAGTTAAGGGCAAGGATGAAAGCAACTGCTATACATAGGCTGCATGAGAATGAGATCTGAAATCCAGCTGCTGCAGTGCCAGCCCTGCCAGCCTACCTGGCTGGAGCCCTGTTCCTGGCGAGGTGGCCTTGATCAAGTGTGCCAGGTACAGACTGAGCAAGGCAGTCTGCAGTGTTTCCCTATAAAACTCAGGTATTGATTGAAAAGTTTGTTATTTGATACAGCAGTGCAGATCCCAGGGAACATGGATTCCTGTGTAACATGCCAATTCAATACTGTAGTGCCTGTGATTTCATCACTCCATATCCTGGCTCTAGAAAAGATGAAAAGTGGATTCTGCATGGGAGGGATGTTACTTCAATTCCAAGAAAAGAGAGTGGTGATCTTAGTGTTGCTGGATTGCACCTCAATTCCTAGAAGTAAAAAAGGAGTTGACAGCTCTGTCCCCTCATGTGTGGCACAGTGAGTGTACACTTCCAATTACTTCTTAAATCAAAGCCCAAGAGTCTCACAAACTTGTATTAAACCAGGTTTGAGTCAAGGCACTGGCAAAACAAGTGACTGCACAAAGTTGTTTTGCCAGTTACCATCAATGCTCAGGTTAGAAAAAAGGCGCTGCCAAATGACCAAAACAGCACTTGCAAACAAGATTTTTCCACAAAGCCACAGCCTGCTCCTCTTCTCATTTTTTCCCAGAGAGCACACCTGATTTCAGGCAGTAGCAAAGCCAGGCAAGGAAGATAAACGAGCTGTAGAATCCCTGGCATGCAGCTCATGAGGTGGGTGGAAGTTTGGAAATGTGCATGATGAGCCTCTGAGTATGGCAAGACCTATAGAAAAGGAGGCAGAAGCAGTTACCAGGGTGGGGGAATGGGGGTTTGGAGTGACAGGCTTATGTAAGAGTTACAACAGGGATAATTTTGATGAGGAACAGAACAAAGCCTGGAAATGCTGGTGGCCCCTACCAGTAAAGTAGTGCAAAGAAGAAATCACCAAGGGTAATAAAATAACAGAATGAGATGTGATTCCTGACCTGAAAATACTCTCTCATTGAGGCTGTTGGCCTGCGAAGTGAGAGGGAGTGTTTTCCCTTATCCCCTTCTGCAAAGGAGAAAGCCAGCATCGGTCAGAGATTCAGGAAGCAATGGTAACAGAAGCAAAAAGGCTCTACCACCCAAGGAAGACACAAGGCATATTTGAAGTTCATAAATTAAATTAAATCAAATCAAATCAATTCATACACCTGAAAAAATTCCCTAGCAAGTGCCTATGCACATATGTGCAGTGACTGCAACAGGAAGGCACTTCAGTGATGCCCAGTAACTTCTTCGCAGCACACGACGAAGTGGACTTCCAGAGTGACACACTGGAGGCAAGCTCACCGCCACTAGCCTCTCTTACAGCCCAAAGGGTTTGTGTTTTCCAGTGTACCCCCTGTTTGGCTATACAGCCCTTCCAATGTCAGACAAGCTTTGGAAAAAAACAACAGAGGAGCTGCCTCACAACCTTCAAGTCTCCCTTGCAGCACACATTTCTCTTCTGGAAAGACAATAAAGTGTGACTCATATTAGCAGGGAACACATCACAGGACCTCTTCTTTTTCTGTTTAGGTGGGGACAATTACCCTGTGTGAGAGCAGAAAGAAGAATCATATGTGATATAAATCCAACCCACAAAGTGTGTTAGCTCAGCCTTGTACCCAAGGTAACCATCTTTGCTAAGTTTTTGCCACCAACACAACCCACAGCCTCCATCCCAGAGTGAGCTTCAGCCCAAACTGTTTGAAAGTCTGCCAGAACTTGTTCCCACCTGCCTGTGTGTGAACATGGCAGAGAAAGCTTCCTACGCACAGTCCACCTGAAGTTTGGGGAAATGAAGGCTGTAGTTGGGAGTATTCTTTCTCATATATCTGTATCTCATATTTATGAGAAAGTGAAATTTGGGAAGGTGCCATGGGTAAAATTACAACATTTCATGTTTAAAATTTTTCTGAACTATAAGTAGCTGTAAATGGAATTATTTATATTTTTTTTCTAATCCTCATAAGGATTAACTGATTTCTTTACACAGACTTAATTTTTATTTAGGAGTTTTTTGAAGGAAGATGGTGGAGGAAGAGATAAAGAAAATATGTATTTTCTGTCTAGTAGTTATTAGTCAGAACAGGTAAAACCTATTTCAGAATTTTCTAAGAGTAAGGGATATTCATCCCATGCACATGATCTACTCTCAGATACAGCAAGTATGAAATTTCAAAAACAAAAATATCACATCACCATTAGAAAAATATTCACCAATTCAAAATAAAACCCTTCAGTCCTGCTTAAAAGTCAGATACTTAATACCACTGTAAAGCAGAAAAGTCTCATTACAACATGATTCTTTTTAACATCCTATTTTTGTTTCTTCCCTGCTTCGTATACATCCAGTGTTTGCTTGTTTATAGTGCCAACAACATAGAGCTCAGGGAAAAGAAGGTGGAAAATGCACCAAATCTGGCACATCAAATCTTCCACACACATATGCATCTAGTTAGCCCTGTGGGGCAGGAATTTTCTCTTGTGCTGAGGACCATAAGCTGCCTCAATACTTTGAGAGGAGACTTGAAGCCATTCTCTGACCATTCCTAAGGCAATAATTCAAATAATTATTTTCTCCTCACCTTTATTCCTTCATCATAATTTCTGCCTTTGTCTGGTGATCATAAACCTTCTCCAAGTTCATAAAACTTCTCCAAGTTCACCATGTCAGTCTCAAAAGAAAACCATTCTATTCATTAATCAGAAAAGCAAAGAAGTCAGTGGGGCATTTTTTGAGGGAAAAGCCCCTTCTTGAGCACCTGCCCAAAGGAATAGAATTACACAGATCTTATTTACAAAAGTGATGGTTATGTGTGTGGAAATGCAGTAGTAGGGCAAAACTAATTTCCCAGTTAGCACCAGTCTTGTTTTTTACTGTGGACTCTACAGAGGAAAATGTACTCTCATAGAAAAAATTGTTTCTCAATGTGCAGCTAAGTGCCCTGGTGACTCTCAGGAGAACAGAGTGTACAAGACCTGCGAAACTGACATAAAAATGGTATTTATAGAAGCACTTTTTACTCATGTCAACATTGTGAGCCATTTAGTTTTACCACAAACCCTTTTTCACTGCCTTGCTGGCAATTATCTAAGCACCAGCAATACTGCAAGTCTCTAGGACAGGGAGCAACAATCTACATGACCAAAACTAAGTTCAGACGTTGACCTCAGTGCCACTTAATTGCCACTGGATGTAGGGAGAGGCGAAGCTCTGGGTGAGGCTTATACCCTCTGCCCGCACTGTAAGTCACAGAGATTTCACCTCTTAATAAAGGTTCCTTCAGAAGATGATGAAGACCAGGGAATCAAGCCAAATATATGCATATTTTCGTATCCTTCTCTCACCTGTTATTATCCTTCTATTGGGAGTCTGGTACTTTCCCCAGACTAATGCCTCCCTAATCATTTACTTATCCTGGCACTCTGTTTCACCACCCTGGCAGAAATCCCTTTCGCTTCTGAGGCAGTATGGTGGGATAAGGACCATGAAATTACTGATTTAAAATAAGAAAATTTTCAAAGGTCCCATATGTCTCCCTCTGTTTTCCTTCCTCTGTTTTATCGCAACTAGGCCTGCTCATCCCATCAACTTCTTCTGATTTGAAGTTGAAAAAGGCTGGATGTTTCTCCTGGAAAGAGCTTCAAGGCATTCACTGAAAACATTCACCGCCCTGAGAGGGGCGGAGCAGTTCTTGAAACATCAGAGAAGAGTATTTAATCTGTATCTGTGGCTGACCAAGACGTGCTGGATAAATCAGATGTGATAGTAAAGACCCTTTGTATTCCCAGAACATTTTCTGACCTGGACATTTATGACTTTGGACCCCTGGAAAGATCACCCTTATGATTACATCCTGATGGATTTTTGAATGTAAAGTTTCTTCTACTCTCAACCATGATCTATCAATTCCTTTCACCTCGCTTCTACTCACCCAGCATGGCAAAGAGGGGCAGGAATATATCAGATACCACCCTCTTGATTAAGGCTCCTGATGACCAACAGCAACTGCACAAATGTATCTGAGATTTGGAACATTTCTTTATTCACTGCTAACCTTCAAGAAGCTTCTTTGTTTCTGCCGCAGTGTTTGCGTGTCCCTTCTCTTGCTATTCCTGTCCTTTAGAGTAAGCACAGACCCAGCAATTTTCCCAGTAGTGCCTGGAATTGCTCTCCACAAAAGGAGGCTGTGTTTCACCTTTGCTTAGTTTGCTTTAATCAGAGACTTCAGCGTGAAAGGCGATGTACGCCTCCCTTGAAGCTCACAGATGTGCTGGGAAACTCATTCCATTCAATTCTATGAACATCCTTTGTGGCTCAGGGCTGCGGTCAAGCATCCTTAATGAAAAGCTGTTTGTGCAATACATTTCCTGCTGATCACGAAGAACACCTCCTTGGAAAATAAACATGCTAAAATAAAAATACCAGGGAGCTTTCAAGTTTATAAACTCTTCCGTGGTAACTGAACTTTGAAAACTACAAACTCCATCTCAAAGCAGTCAGAAGACTCCACTAAATGATGACTGAAAAGTGTCTCTGATAAGACATGAGTGTTTGTGCTGTTCATTTTTTGTTCATTTTTCCACTGCAGAATAGTTTCCAAGCATGGTAAAATAAAAAAGTGTTTCCATTTTACTTTCTCCCTCCTCTCGCGCCTTTCAATAACGCATATCACAACTCCCTGACTCCAAACAGGACCAGAACTGATTTTCTCAGAGCTGTGTCACTTTCTACAGCATTTGCATGCACATGGGCTATTGAATTTTTTGCTTAGCCAAGGGGAAAGGATGTGATACACACTCATCCGAGTGTACTCACTTCGAGTTTCATCGAAAGGGAAACATTATCATATGTGCAGTGATATGCAGAAATCTTCCTCAGTCCTTTACAAGCCTTGCATTCGCCTGGGGTGCCAATGCTAGAACAGTTTCTGTCACGACATCCTCAGGAAAATGCAGCATAATGATGCATAGGGACCATGGATTTTGGCAATAAGGTCATGTTAAAAAGTGGAGTCTTTAGCACCCTCTCACTGGTCAAACTTTGTTCTTTCTTAACTCTCAGGTTTAGTAGAATACATCCTTTTGTCTTCAAGTCTCTCTAAGTTACCAGAGGCCTTCTGATAGCATAATGAAACTACTCCAAAACTTGAGTCACAAGTTTCAAAATACACTAATAAGTGGTGTCCTAAAGCTGAAAGGAAGGGCTGTGTGTCAGAAAGTTCATAAACTTTTGTTCCAGGGTCTCCACTATGAAATATTGCCTGGAGACTGAAAAGACTCATTCACTCCTATAAATATTTCCTCTTACTGCCAGTACTAAGGCTATATGTAAAAGGACAAATGCTCCTGGGTACTTTGCACAATAGTTGTGCATCAGAAAAAGCTGGTCAAAACGGGCAGTAATGGCTTTAGCAACTGGTTTTCCTAGCCCAGGCTTCATAGCTGGTTTGTCACTTAGAGAATCATTTTCAAATTCTTCACTTAAATGATGCAAAAATTTTTCATGAAGAAAATAAGAGGAAGAAAGGACAGACTTTGAGAACAATATTGCCACTAAAAAGCGGGTGGGGGAAATGAAGGAGAGGGGCAACCGGCTACACTTTGTGAGCTGTCTGTGAGGAGCCTGGCCATCGAGAGCTGGACTGCATGGAGTAGAAATTGCTGCTGCACAGAGGAAAGCGGAGCCATCACTACTCTTGCATACAGCTGTGTGCCCATAGCTGTGATGGGACTGAGCATGTTTCACTCCTCGCCATCTTACCAAGGGTTCTGTCTTCAGTACCTGCTTTTCTGGCGGCTAAAAAAAAAAAAAAAAAAAAAGTTTCTTTCCACAAAATTCTTTCCGACTTTTATGGATTGGGTTTGGTCTTAATTTGCACTGTCTCAGAAATGCATATGTTACTACTTGCACAGCTGTGAGAAGGGCTTGGAGCTTTTTTTGTTTAGGTCTGCTGTTGGTTTTATTTATAATTTTACACTTCTTAGGCTTTGGCTATTTAAAATTCTGCTGTAAACTCTGTGTTCCTCCTTGTTGCCAACAAAAAAGAGAACTTGAATGTCAACCAGAAGCACCACAGACAGTGTTTGTCTTGCTTGACTCCTTGCATGGTTTGGTTTGAAGGAAGAAAGGGAATGGTTGGACTGAAATTACCAACCTCTGGCAAGTTTTGCATTTTGTTTCCTGAACTCCTGAAATGTAACTTCTGAGAGAAGTAATTTAGCTGAGAGCCTTAGATCTGTAGAGCTCTTTCACTCCAAACACAAATCTCAGTATTTAATAGATTGGGTGGGGTTCGATCTGCAGGAAACTAATTGAAGGAGCTGCAAATACAGACATTCAACCCTGATTAATTAGAAGGGCAAAAAAGAACACTCTAATTCCATTTCCAAATCAAACCAGTTGTACCACAATTATCTCAAGTACCTCAGAGATGGCTGAGTTCACCTTTAGTCCCCCTCTCCCTTTCCTCAGGGAGGAATAGATAGCCTTGAGCACAAGGAGAATCAAAATGCTTTGAGCTCTTTATTTGCAGAGTTCTTTGTCTCCCCCAGGAATACAGTATTTTTAAAAGACATCATTTCTATTTTGCAGTTCTCAAAGGTGTTTTGTGTACATGCTCAATAATGTTCAGCTCATGAAGAGTTCCAATTTCCCTGGAAATCTACCCACTTTTTAAAATAGCTAGAAAGGAGACATTCTGCAAATCTGATTTTGATTGGTGTTTTGAAGATGGGATGCTTCAGAGGTCCATATAACAATTTCTGCCTTCCTCAGCTTTCCAAATGATCAGGGTAACAGCATGTATGTGATCTCCAAAGCTAGAAAACCTAGTTTTTCTCTGTAACTAGAAAAAGTCTCATCTCCTGGAGATTTATCTTGTTCCTTGAGCAATTCCCATGTCTGCCTGTTTCTCCAGCTGGAAGATTTTGGTACTGCTTTGCTGGTTTAAAATTTAGCATTTCTGACATAAGGTAAAACAACGACATTGGGTCCCTTCCTGACCATACACGTCTTCTACATCTTCTCATACTGGGTTCATCTCCATCTACCATCAGTGGATGCAGTTGTCTTTGCAGCAGACAGCAGCTGTTTTATCAGGCTACAAACAGTACACACAAGCTCTGGAAAAGAAGAAAAGAACTTTCCCAGTTTTTAACTGCAACAGGAAATTGAGGCCAAAGCCAAGAAACAGACCGTTGTTTTCTAGGCAGCTCTGCAAGCCAGTCTTCAAACAACCACAACTGGCCAGGGCCTCTCATTCTGTATCTCAGTTGAAAGACAGCTGTTCTGTTTTCTAAATGGAAAGAGAGTTCACCTTGATCCTGGCTTCAGCTGCTGCAGCTTTTTACCATTAAATTTAATTCAAAATAAATTATCATCGCAGGGAGAGACAGAGAGTGTTTGAACAAAACAAGCCATTAATTTTCTACACAGAAAGGAAAAACTCTCATCCCAGAGACACTGCTGTGCTGTTGTCTGAAACACAATTTTCACCTGAAATTGGACAAACCATCTGGGAAGTAATTCAAGTTCCTCTAAAGGGAGGATGTATTGCACACAGACAGCGGTGGAGGGATTCGAGACCCACAACTATGTTAACTGTGTGTAATGAGTAAGAAGCAACTTCTTTTAATAGGTCCTAATTGCAACACATTTTCCCAACAGCTCATTTGCAAACACCCCAGGTGTTCCACCTCTTTAACTCACCGTTAACAAGCTTCACTTTTCCCATTCTGCTCCAGTGGCATCCCTACCAACTTGCCCCTTTTGTCTTGCAGCTTATGATCTCAAATCATGATCCAAAGTCAGGAAAACATCTGCCAGGAAGACCTCCAAGGAAGAGTCTGTCTCTGAACACAGCCCCACAAAAAATGAGGACTCCCACATTCAGAGTTATGACTGATGTATCAGCAACTCTCTACACATCCCATGACACAGCCAGTGTTTTAGGACAGATTCTCATCAAACTAAAGTCCAAGTTGGGGAATGCATCAATCCTTGCCTAAGACAGATACACACAGAGCTTTCCACACTCTATATCTAGCATTAAAGAAAATAAAGGGGACTGGAAGCTTAGGGCTGATCTTTGTGAACAAGTTTGCCCAGTATTTGACCTCTCCAGTGCTTCTTACTCTGGGTCAGAACAGCCTCCTTCACCACATAAGGATGGCTGAACCCCCCACCTCCACCCAGTGCAGTCACAGGCTGATGGGGCTCCATGCCAGCCTCTTGTAAATAACATGCAGACACGATGCAGAAACTCCTCCCTGCCAGCTGTAGACTGTGAAGTGCCATTTCTTGGCATCCTTTTTCTGAGTTTAGTTTGGGAAACCATCCAGAACTGTCCATCAAGTGCCACAGGAGTGAAGGATATAACCCAAGATTGTTGTGTAAACACAAACTATAGAAAGTAAAACCAGATTTTTATTTTGATTTATCTCAGTATCTCCAAACAATGGAAGATTAATCTGAGTTTCATTCTTGTGGATACGCGTGACCAAAACTTTTGTGTTCCCTGCAATGCTGACATAAACCTGTAATTTTTAAAATCAGAATACACTATATACAGAGTGATAGATGAACTTCTACTACAGCATTGCTTGCGATTTACTCCTAAAAAATATTCCAGGGTTATTTTGCCCTCTGAATATCAATCAAGCCCAGGAGGAGAAAAAGGAAGGAGGATGGATGAGGGAGCAATTGGAGTAACGAGCCTTTCTACTGTAATTTCAGTAACAGATGAGATTGCATCTGCTCCTTTGCTGGATCCTAAGCAGGCACAGGGGAAAGACGGCTCCTATAGAGTCAAGCATAAACATTGGGTTTGTGCACATGAAGACAGCAATAGGGTAGAAGGCAGCATGTGAAAAACAAATTTTAACAGCTAGCTTTGGATCTGTCTTAGATTTCAGAAACACGTTAAATATAAACTTACTGAAATGCTTTCAGCCCAACCCTGGTTACACTTCAATATGCTTTCCATTAACTGCTTGGTTGTAAAGATTTTTTTCCAAACCACCTTAATAATTTTTAATTCAAGACAAGATATCTTTAGTGATGTTAAATATAAAATAATGAGCAGTCTTTTTGTGGCTTAGGAAAAGATTTCTTTTGGGTTAGGTTAAATCAGCATGGAACAGATTCAAACTATATTGAAATAAGACATTATTAAATCAGAATAGAACCCTACACTGAGGTTTATACAGACATAATTAAAGAGAGCTGTACATGGGTACCATCTCATGTGGTCCAAGCGTCTGTGCTGTATTGATCTAACAACGGCAGCATAACATGATACAACCTGAAACATGGGAGACACAACGCTTATTACTTAATGCAGTGGGTCTGTTTTCCCAGGAGGAAATTACCTATGTGAAGCAAAACTGTACTTGAGCACCCCTCATAGACTAGAGCCAGGTGACAGAACAGACATACAGGACAGCACAGTCACACAGAAGAACAACAGAGTGCTGTGGAAGTGGTGGTGTCCCCATCCTCACTCAGCTAAATACAGAGTGCTGTGAAAATTCTCTCCTTTCTCCCACCACCACACCTCCCGTGGCTACGTTCTATTGAATTATATTGTAGTTTGTCTCCTAGACACCTGGACAAGAATTAGTGCTGCTTCATTGCATCTATGTGCTAAGCCAAGCCATCTCAGTATTTCCAAGGTCAGTGTCTACACTCTCCTAAGGTTGTTGATCCTTTGATTTGCCTTTAGAGAAGCAGGGGAGATAAACTTCCAAAGCAGAGATAAAGGACAAAAAACAGAAAAAATCAAAATACGTGTCAATTTTATATTAAAAAAAAGATGGAGGTCAGTTAACCTTGGCTGAAATGCACTGCAGTTGTTCATACAAAAAAAGAAATCAAAAAAAGAACCAAACAAAACTCCAAACAACAAATATAGCTCCATCTTATATTTGTTGGTGGTGGATTTGTTGGGCTTGTTTTCTTTTTATCCACAATGCAGACAAGGACACCTGCCAGAGAGACTTTCCCTTCCCAATGGCAGTGACTTCATAATTTTAGCCTGTAAGCTGCTGCTATCTCATCCCATTCATTTGCACAACCACCTCTCTCCTCACAGCAATAGTGAGCTGCAACTGACCGGCTGCTGGGTGATGGAACAATTTGGATTTGTGCACTGAGTAGAAACTGATTTTCTTTTTTGTTCTTTCCCCTTCCCCATCCTATGCAGACAAAACTGCACTCTGGTTCACCAACTGATTGCCCTTCATGATTGGTATAAAAAAATCACAAGGATAGCCCAGCTATCCTTGCTGTTTTCTGCTTTTAGCTTTGCAAAAATCCACAGGAGCTGCATTATCTTGAACTGGTCATTGAGTGGTGGTGTAAATAATTCGCAGTGAGGTCTTTGAAACATTTGATAGCTGCTAACTGGTTGGATGTCTGGTATTTACTACTGTAGTGAGTTGACTCTAGCCAGCAATCCAGTCACTCCCTTCCCCTCCAGCAGGGTACAAGGGAGAGAATCTGAAATACAAAAGATGAAAACTTAAGGAATCAGACAGTTCGATAAGTGAAACAGAGCTGTACTCCAGAAAAGCAAAATAAGCAAACTATTCGTTACTTCCATGGAGTGGCAGATGTCCAACCATTTATTAGAAAGCACAGTTTCATCACGTGTCATGGATACTTGAGAAGACAAATGTCATAACCATCTTCCTTTTTTATTTCCCCAAGTTTTATTGATCAGGGTGCCATATGGCCTGGAATATCCCTTGTATCATTCAGGGACAGCTGTCCTGGCTGTGTCCCTTCCTTACTCCTTGTTCCCCCCTGTCTCCTCATTGATGGGGTGGGATGAGGAGCAGAAAAGGCCTTGGCTCTGTGTGAGCTCTGCTGAGCAGTAATGAAAACATCCCTTTAACCAACACTGTTTTGGTCACAATCAAAACTCAGGCTGCCATCCCAGCCAGAACCAGTATATAACAACCATGTTTATATCTGTTTCCTTTCCTTTTTTCTTTGTCCCTGTTTCATCTCAATTTTGGATCTCAGCTGTTTTGGACAAGGTCTTTCTTTCTCTGATATTTAGCTGCAGATGAGGTACACAATACAAAAAGCTGACAGTGGCAGGAAAATTATAAAAAAACGTAGTTAGGAGAGACACGATTTTCTCTCCTTTATTTATTTTTTTTTCTTGTATTTTGTTTTTAGTGCATGCAGAAATCTCTGTTAAGATGGGGAACAGTGTTGTATTAGGTGATATAGAAATGCTTACTAAGGAAAAGTCTATGCCCCTATGCAATTTTAATCTAAGCACACAACAGGAGAAAGGTGAACACAGCAAGTCATCCCGCAGAAGCTCTGCGGTCTCAGTTCGTTGCCTTACTCAGTGATCCATGGTGCCTCTGCTTTGAGCCATGAGGCAACCTGTGCCTTTCCCTAAAGATGACAGTTTTCACATTTCTTTTCTAAAGGTCTTTGTTATCTAGAGATAGGGTTTGGAAGCTATTTCTATAGAAATCACCAGGATGGAGAACTCTGCTTGAGAGGTATTTAAATGTCAGGTGCTTCTCCTAACAGAAAATAAGACACTATGTTTGAAAGAATCTTTGAGGAGTTCTATTTATAGTCAACCTTGATAGCTAAATGAAGATCTATTTACAAATATTTTCAAGAAGTTCCATGAACTCTACTAGCAGATAACAAATCTTGTCTCTTTCTTCCCATGGAGATGTAATTCTTTTTTTTTCCCTGAAGCAGGAAAATACTCTTTAAACTTGAGAAAAAGTTGGTTTATAATAATGAAATGGGGAAAATAGAGTATATAGTTTTTTTCAATAGCAGAAGTGTAGTACATTGGTTAAGTTTCTCTGTGGGTGCTGGTTTTGACTGTCGATTTACCTGAAAAAAAGAAAGATCTGAAGCCAGTAAAATACTTAAAATCACACTTGGAGCTTTAATCATGTGAACAGTCTCCTTCAAGCCTTAGAATTGTCATCCTACACTTCTGAAGATAATTAGTGTTTTATTAGGCTGGAGGAATTGAGACTACTTAAACAACATGATTTATGGATGCTGCCTGCAACTTGGGAATCAGATGTATTTCTTCCTCCTGATTCCATGACCTCAGTCAACTCACTGCATCTTTTGGCTTTGCACTTCTGAAAATGGAATCAGGGAGTCCTTCCTTCCTTCTCTGGAAAGAGTCGTTATAGAGGAAAATGTGTCAATCTTCATGGCCACTCCAGCCTGAACTTGTTATAAAACCACCTGTAATAACTTCCAGTACCTGTAATGTAGAATCTAGACCATTAGTACCTGAGCTGAGACCACCAGTTCCTTTTGTGTAAAAAGCTGTCAAGGTGACCTACTGCAGAGCAAAACTCTCTGCCAAAGCCAGTTTCCTGGGTCATCCTGCCTGCCTGTCCCCTGCCTCCACCCAGGTTCCACTCTCAGTGCTACATTTCTGGGGTTTATTTAGCAGCTATACAAGAAATGGGACTAAGCTTGTGGGCAATTTCAAAGTAGAGGAAATAACACCAAGGGGAGGCACAATAACTATCTGCAGACAGAGAAAAGAATGTTGCACCAGAGGACAGGAAGCAATTATTATCATTAGTCAGCAATGATAGAGAAAGAAGTAATTAAACCTCAGCTGCATCAGGGAAAATTTTAGAATATTAGAGAAAACAGCTGAAAAAAGGACGCGGCTGCGCTGCCAAGGAAAGCGGTGGTGTCACTCTGGTATTCAAAGTCACATTTCATTAATACCTTTCTCTAAAGAGGCTAGGAACACACTTTGCCTAACTCAGCATTCTTGGGGGCTGAGATGGGAAAACATTTCTATTCACGCAAGCACCTAAACATGCTTAAATCCCATTCACATCATCTGAAAAGCTAAAGAATTTAAGCAGAGCTGGATCTCTTGAAGGGCACTAGATGTCAAGGGAGTAGATGTGAATCCTCCTCAGGCACCAATATTTTTCCCAGTACAGGAGGACTGGTAAGTATCTGCTACAATGAACCTTTACCTCAAATGGATGCTTGTAGAGCCAGACTACCTGTTCCTACCCAGACTGTCACCATACAGTTGAGAGTTTCTCATGACAAGCAGGAGGTTACAGAGCAAAGCGGACACAGCCCCCATCCCAGCACAGTGTAAGGACAGGAGGGAGGGAGCAGATGTTCCCTGTGGCTGTGACAGAAGAGAGGAGCCTGATCATGAGAGCAGTGGGGGACACTCTTTCCTTTCTACCACTCTGCTTTAGCCTTGCAGAAGGAATTACCCTTGAGGGTTACTCCAAGCAGAAAACAAGTTTATATATTCTGAATTATCTCTAGAAGGGCATTCTATCCTCAGGAAAAATGCATGAAAGAGAAGGGCAAGTCCTATTCCCCCCCCTCCCTATCCTTATCTTACCTTAAGCCCAGGCAAGGGTAGGTCTCAGCTTTTCTTTCTGTTTTGAGCTCCCTTCGCATTTTGTGGAGGAGGTGGAACACAAAGATAAATTGCAAGGGGCTAGAATTAGTACTTAGAGTAAAATCAGAAAGAAGGAGAAAGAGAGCGTGTAGGCCTAATGGCATGGTTTCTACTGCCCTACTGTCTCTACATTTCATTCATTTTGCTAATCCACTGGAGAAATGGCTCACTGGCAGGCAGAATCTTGAAGTAGCCATTTAAATTTGCTTGATGGCCCCCAGGGCAAGTCAATTTTCAGTCTGACTGGCTTTAATCCTAGCAGAGAGCCCTGCCATGCCATTACATGGCACAGCAGGAGTAAGAGTGGGGAGGCAATCACATTACAGTACCATTCCATTTAGCCATAATCTGTAAGGATCTCATGAAAGCATCAACCATTATTATGACTCCTGATGTCCTTCAGGCAAAGTCTTTGTGGGGAAAAGTAAAAGAAAAAAAAATGTCCACCTGTCAAAAGGAGACAGGCACTTTCATTCAAGGGAAAGGGAGGTGAAATGTAAAAGTGACACAATATTATTTAAACATCCTATTACCAAAATTACAGTTCATCTATATAAAACTGAGCTATAGGATCTTAGTCTGTCAGCTAGATCGATGTACCTGCCGTGGTCACAGAGATGCAACGAGCTGAGGAAGCATTTGGGAGACAGAATTTGCTGTAAAGGCTTCCAGCTTCAGTCCATCATGCCTGGTGTCCTTCCCATGGCACTAAATAGCTGCAGGAAGTGATGCTGAGGAGGGACCGGGCAGCTTTTCCTCCAACCATTGCTGCTACATTCACATCCAGAGGCCTGAGGCAACTTTAGCATAATCACAGCTGGTTTGGGGCCAGCAGCTCTATTCAGAATTGTATTTAAAATCCATCTCTGGCACATGACTTTCTGACCTCTCGTGGCAGATGCAGGCTGAATGCGCTCTGTGTGTGGAAATATCTGGCATCAGTGGCTGCAAATCTGCACAACTACTCATTAAAGTGGCCAGCTCCAAGACAGAGTGTCAATGAACTGGACAGGGTATTTGGAGAATTGCTCCTATTTCCACACCTGCTTTAGACATTTGGTAAATCAAGCCAAATTTTTGGCCTCTGTTTCTCTGTTTGTCAAAGAAAATTCCTGCCCATGTATGTAAATAGACTAGCAAATGCAAACAGACACTAATGGGATCATGGATACAACATGTCATCTTACCACGAGGCAAGGAAAAACTGACCATTTCTGTGGGCTTTTTTCCCCTTTTCTCATCAACAGTATTCTGTGAGCTGGCTCAATGAATATCACGGAGGCAAGTGTAACTAAGGAATCTCAATTTGGGATGGTGATACACAGAGGGAAACCAGCAGGATCCAAAGAAAGGGCACATGGGCTGCATCCATGAAGACAGCTGCTTTCCAGTGATGTAGGACAGGGCCAGGGAGAAGCAAGGATGACACAGTGGCAGGACTGAAAGTGTTGTACTTTGGCATTCAGCCTGTAGGAGAGGATGCCAAGAATGGCTGCATTTCTTAGGAGGGCATCGATCCAGGAGATGTTGTGTAGTACCAGTGAAGCTGCTGACAGCAGTCCAGTGTGGACTTCATATTAGCATGGCTTAATATATTTTAATTTCTCTAAATGCTTCAGTTCAACCCCTGCATCTCTCTTCCCCTGGGGAACCCAGGGGGGCATGGACCCCAACATCTTTCCCTCCTTGTTGAGCCATGTAGACTCCCTTAATTGCTTTGTTGATCATCTCTCGAATGCATTGGAGCAAACAAGGCACCATGATTAGCACAACTATTGTGATGACTAAAATATACATCATCTGAATTGTGCTGAGACTCCTGATTCTCAAGGTAGGGTGCACTTGGAGCACCACAGCAGGAAGTCTAGGCATACCAGAGGGGTAATGCTGGGGAGGCTGAAGCACAGCTGCAATGGCTCTTGGTGGTCTGGGGTCCAGGGAAGTTCAGTCAGAGCACTGAGTTCACATAGAGGACAGGGCACCACTCCCTCAGTGCCATACCCAGCAACCTGGTTGCTGCAACAGAATCTCTGCCAAGAAGACAACCAAGGAAGGAAAGGCTTGGATAACTGCAAGAATAAAGAGCTGGAGTGCAGATCTGTCTCAAAAAGAAAAGGTGCTAAGCTTCCACAACAGACTGGGAGATGTCACAAAAGTCTCTCCTCCTAAACTGCAAATCAGGTTTCTGCAGTGGACTCAGAAGTGGGGCAGATAAAGAAAAGGTAGAGAAGGAAGTGATGTTCCCTTGCAGGAGGGCAGAAATTAGAATTTATACACAAAGAGTGGAACGGTGTGAGACAAAAATCAGATGAGGAAGAAGGTGCTTGAAATAATGTCTTTGGTCTAGCTACCCAGGGAAGGGATACAGGGGAGGCCAAAGGGTCCCACCCTACAGACACTTTTATGGATTTTGTTTGCCTGCTACAAATGGGTCATGATGCGCCTGACCCGCCCAGGTAACCGAGAAACAAGACATCACACCTTCTTTGAGGAGTTCAGGCTTGCAGTCCCAGGGAAAAAGCAAAATAAGACTCTGGATGAATGCAATACTGTTCGCCAAGCTCATTGAGGAGGCGGCATGTCAGAATGTCAGACTGTGCGGGGCTTTTGTGTTTATAAGAAAACTATAGATATATATGTAGCCAGAGATTTATGGGGAGAATGGGCATGGAAAGTTTCACTCCCCTGCTGTATTTTAATGTGTCACTCGATGACTTGTAATGGAAAAGATCTATTGTTTCTCCAGTAGCAATAAAGTAAGGTTAAAACAAACTCAAACATAAATTTTGCAAACAACCCCATATAAACACAGCTGTTCAATGAACTCATAGGACTGGCTGCTAGCTGAGGACTGCCCCCTAATGTTATTGTTTCATGGCAATGCCCTTTACGATGTCTTTTATTAATAAAACACCATTACCATGTAGGACAATGGAGAAAAAAAATATTGTTTTGAGATTATGCTAAATTTAACCAAAATGTAACACTGACATTAACAGATGTGGTTTTGGCTTGGCTGCCTACAAAGCCAGTTATTTTCTACATCATCAAATAACTGATGTTTACCA
>WBMY01003447.1:289635-354019 GCA_013397315.1 Donacobius atricapilla | reverse complement strand
TTTTTGGAGAAAAAGCTTTTTGTGGTTAGAGGAAGTAGCTTGGAAAGCATAGCTGGGAATTAGTTCATAAACACCTCTTTTTTTCTGAGCAAAATCAGCCTGAATGTCCAGCTTCTGGAACAGATAGATCCTGCTCACAGCCTTCCAAAGATTCTGGCGCTTCTCAGAGCCTCTGGAAAATGAATTCCAAAATGGACAGGACCTCCTGGGGGTTTCTGGTGCCTTCAGCCTCTTAGAAAAATGTGACTCTCCCTGCCCCGAAGATTTTCATATCAGTCCATACATAAATTCACCTTTCATACTATTTTAGAGTACAGATGGTTTGCATAGATATCCAGACACATTTTCCTGTGTGGGTCCTAGAGATGCAGCATCACAGGAAATAACTCATAAAGTTAAATGTTGGCTTTTTCCCTGATGGGGCAAAATTTCTATCCCTTTCAGTCTTTTTGTTTAGGATGAACTGATCAGCTCCATGGTGTCATGGTGCGTGAGCACCCTGACATGCTGGGCCCAGTGCAGGGCTTTAAAACAACAGGAAGGTGCATTTCTCAACACACTCCACAACATTCATTGCTTTCCAGGCTTCTGCAAGCCCTTCGTCATTTTTCCCCTGATGGCACCAGTCTTAACCTTTTATCCTGGTTTACTGGTGATTCTCGCCCAAGCCCCTCTGTTCCTCCTGATAACAGAGTCCCCACCTGGCAGCACATCCCATCACAGTCCCTGCAGGATGTGGTGTGCACAGGGAGCCAGGCTTTGAGGTCAAACTGTGGCTCGTCTGCCTTGCAAGAATGCACCAAGTGACAGATCTTGCTCATGGCCCAGGTACTTATTTTGCCAATGGCAGCTGGCTCTGACTCACCTTCCCTGAGTCACTCTTCCTGACACTGTCATACCTACCTGACAGCATTAAGTCCCCCACTGTCACTTTACCAAATCCTTCCACTGTCATTTGCCTGGGACAGAACAATTTTCTTTGGGGCGCTATTTTTCATTCTTCCTCCTCTTATTGCAGCTTGACAGGAAGCCATCTCCTGTTGTTCTGCTCCAAAATGTCAGCTGTCTGTGGAACTGCGGTCCCAATTTACCTCCCTTCTTCCCACACCCTGCTGTTTTGCCTCACTTTAAAATGGCAGCCCAGCAGACATTATAGAATCCATTTATTTATTTATTTATTTATTTATCTGCACAGCAAAGTACAAAAATATAAGTATAGATAGATCGATATACTCACACACATATATATATATATGCTGAAAATGAGCATCTGATGTGGGAATAGAAAGAAGCTTCAGGGCAGACCCTCGTGGTTTAAATTAATAAGTATAAAAGCAGAAGGAAACACTGAGGTGATGACTAGGTAGACAGATAAGGTAGTTTTTATTTAAGAGCTCTTCCTATTACAGCTTAAAGGCAAGCGCCTTTATGCAGATGTGAGGTCTGCTGCCATTTCAGAATGGATAAGGCTATGTGCTCTAAATTACTGCAGGAAACAGACGCACAAATAGCACTGTCTCCTGATCTGGTCAGATTCCCTTTTTATTGTCATCTGCCTGACAGCCAGGCTGTTGCTGCTTACAAAAACCTGTCTGCAACTGAAATCCCCAGGGTAATAAGCTCCCTGTGAAACAGGTTCCTAAGTGGAAAAATCTGCACATCTCCAGATTAAATCAATAACAATTAAGAATTCTTTGAAATCTAATTGGAAAAGCAGCTATTTTGATCAGTACCATGATGTTATCTGGAAATTGTATTTTGTTTATCTACAGCAGAATGTTTTCTTCTTTATGGGATTGGTTTGCCAGCCTCAGACACATCCTTTGATCTCTGAGATGATACAGTGAACTGAAACATGGGGGCAATCAGAGGGATTATCACGGGATGGGGAAATCATTTGATCTATTTTTAAAAGTAATTTTTATGAATAACTTTAAGTGTTGGTTATCATTAAGAAAAGAAGAGATGTCTCTCCCATCTTTAGCAGTGTTATATTTCTCTGAAGAAGACTGATTCATGTAGTTAATAATACTTAGCATTTATATAGTGCTTTCTAACTTCAAAGCACTCTACAAATATTGCTCACTAATACTGCACACAAAACTTCTGTGCTACTACTTTCAAGGAGGAATGAGTCTATTTGATGTCTCTCATATTCCTGTGGATGGTTTTCTGTTCAGGGCCCTCTTTAGCTGCCTTGGGATAACTGGGACAGAAGACCCCAGTGAGAGAAGAAAAAAGACTGAAGTTCTGGTCAAGAATACAGCGAGACTCTTTCAAGCACATTATCTGAAAAATCTCATGCTCATCTTCAGAAGGTCTCCTACACCTTGCAGGGACTATCCTACCAAGTTAACTGAGTTCCTAGTGCTTATTGTAAGGACAGAACCCTTGTCTGAAGATCTCTCGCAATAACAATGCTCAACAAAAAAAAAGAAAGAAGAGATCATGAGAACTCAAGAATAGAAGACACACTGTGCTTTGTGTGAGCCTATCCAATATTTGAAACAAAACAAAATCGAAACTGTTGAATGAACTTAAAACTCTAAAAGGTTGGTGAGGTATTTTTTTACCCTTGAACCTAGTTTCCTTATAGTACACATTCATGCCAACAAATAGCAGATGGTGATGGCAGATATGTACTAAAGCAGCTAAAACTGTGTTCTTTGCAGGAGCATCTATCATGCTGATAGGGCTGAACAGTCTGTACTGGCAGCAATGTCTGGTCTATGCCAGGAAGGAAAGATCAAAACCTCTCTCAAGATTTCCCTGGATGTTATTTCAAGTGGCTCTGCAAACAAAGGTAGATTTGCTCCTATGGTGCCTGGGCACTGCTCAAGGCAGGAATGCTGCTGTGTTAGCCATGTGTCTGCTCGGAAAGGGTGCCTTGGAACAGGCCATCATCAGGGGTAGAAAGGAGTTCTGGGTTCATGGTGCTCCCCTGCTCTGGCAGGGGTCCTCCGACTCGTGGGGAGTTGAAAGCAGCTTTGCTGCCCTGATAGCTGCAGTGCCTGGCTGACCCAGTGCTTCTGCTTGGGCTTACTATGGTGCAGCATTTCCTCCTTTCCAGAAAGATCTCCTGAGAGGTTTCTGAGTCTTCAGGTCTTTGGCTTCTGTCTGGTTTACTGCAGTCAGCAGCGACAATGTTTCTTGCAGCACAGCAATTTGTTTACCGGCATAAGACCCATTTTGGAAAGAGTGCTAAGTCTGTCATGGATAAGAAGGAATTGTCTAAGAAGCTTAATTGTCCGAAGAGCTCATCAAGGATCACAGTTTCCCTGGCCTCTAGGAGATCACTCCATCTGTGCTAGCATATTAAAGAGGAACCTTTGAGGGGTTTTCAGATGCCAATATTTATCATCCCAGTCTCTCAAAACTTCAAGTGGCACAGACCTTGACCTTCCCAGTCATTTTCCTTCTCCAAATACTTTGGCACAAGACTACAGGGTAGGATTATTTTATAGGAAGAGCAGGTGGTCTGAGAGTCACAAGTCCTGAGCTCTGAGCAGATCTGTCTCTGGTTTGTGGTGTGGTCTCAGGCCAGTTACTGAGTGTCTGGTACTGGGGGAGCTGGACACCCACATCTCCCACTGGCTCCAGAGAAAGCATTGTTTGGTACCTTGGAACCAAAAATCCTTGTCTGTCTGAATTCTTTGATGTCTGTAATGAAAAGATGTGATTTCTCATACCTACCTCGATGGGGCATTGTGCCACTTCGCTGGTATTCATACGGCATTGTCAGATGTGACACAGTGAAAGAAACTACAGTAACCCTGTTATGTTCCTCTCAGTGCTGGTGTAACACAAAGCCTTGGCTTTGAGGAATTGCCCAGATTTTTCTCTACAACTCTCCAGGCACTCCAGCAAGATGATCTCTCATATTTGACAGAGCTGGCTTTCTCCAGGCATCCTGGCTGGTGATTTACATGACCTTTTTTTAGTAATACTCATTTTTCCCTATTCACATTACCTACTGATGAGCTGATTTGAAGTTGCCTCTTGCTCATAGATTCAGTCTCTCATTCAGTCACTTTTCACTATTTTATCTGATTGCTGAAGTGGAAACTGGGTCTTGCTCTTAGGCAGAAGCAAAGTCACAAAGCAACACCAAATCCTGGAATGTATGTCCAAGCTTTGAAAAATACAAGTGTGTTGTGCTGTCATAGAAGAGAAGGCAGACCCTGTGCCTGCAGGGAACTCAGCCAGATCCAGCATTTTTCATTGATGCCCCATGCCTTCATCTGTATGCAGATCCATCTGCGCTGCTGAGATATCTGCATAGTACAGACAGGGAGTGGGGGAATACATTTATAAATAGGTTCACTTCATCTTTCCCTTTCCTGCTGTCCCCACTCCCCTGTAGTCCCTACTGATGGAGGTACTTCACTGCTGAGAGCTATGCTGTCCCACGCTACCTTCATACCTGCTCTCATGTCACCAAACTCTTTCTTCTTTGCACTGCAAAGGAAGGAGCAGTGGGTGAGAGGAATGGATAGATGGAGAGGGAGGGATAGGCTGAGGGGCTGCTAGGACTCTGAAAGTAACTTTTACCATTCAATTAACAATGACAGGTACTAGAAATTATAAGAGTCTGACATTAGAGTGCCTGCCCGCTATTTGTATATGGGTGTTGTTTGTTGTTTTTTTTTAATTCAACAACTAAATTCTTAGAAAGGTTGCACACTATCAACCTACCTGCATAGCACAGCAGCCTGCACCAAAATACTTAGGATCACCAAGTACAGCTCACTCTTCCTGCTCACTGTTAAAGGTTGTTAAATGTTGTATGGTCACAGAGAAACTAAACATTGCTCCTACACATGCTTACTCACAAGAGAAGCTGTTGGAGCTGGAGTCACACTGAATGCAGCAGTCATGTTAGTACATCACAGTAACAGCTGCTTGGAAGAAAAACACAGGAAAAAAAACACCTATATGAGACAGAGCTCTTTTGCAATTGGATTGAAGTTTTTTCTCCTGGCATCTCATTGTGATTTTCTGGAAGCCAGAAGACATACAGAATCCCAATTTTCTTTTCTTGTGCCCCATCACATGAAAAACCACTAGTGAAGTTGTCCCGTGAACTGTTGTGGTTTGGCTCCATGGGCTTCATGTGTGTTGTTTTCTTTCCTCAAGCTCACACCAATCACGCTTTGATAAACAGATTTTTCCTTTTTTTTTTTTGATTGTAGGTGTAGAAAATTGGCCCTCTGGCATCAGAGAACCCAACCCAAACTCTGTGGAAGAGACCAATATTCTTCAAAAATTTTAGGAGTCACATTTTCCGTTTTAATTTTTTTTTTTCTTATTAAGGAATAATAGAGGAAGTTCTATATATTCTATCATCTGACACTGAGGATGTAAATGTTCACAGATAATGAAGCAATGCTTTCAAAAATTTACTTTTGAACAAAAGGTGAAAAGGATGCTGAAGCAATTTAGCCTCTAGGCGGATGACCATCAGATCTGTCAAAAATCAAAAGGTCATGGCAAACACTCAGGCCAGTTCTACTATTTCCCCTGGAAAATAGATGTCCTTGCAATTGTTAAGTGCAGCCTCTTGAAACACATAATTCAAAAAAGTGTATATACGTCAATGCACACAGCTGTGAAAGCAAGGGAGAGAAGCAAGTGTCCCATGGACACAAGTGTGGAGAAACTCCATGGATTGGTAGTACAGTGTGAGCAGGTGGCAATGACAGTTCCGTGGCTATTCATCTGTCCCTGGGTCCTGTTATAATTCAATGGGAAAACCTGCTCTGAAAGGCTTTGGAAACAGCTTTGTGTAAGATGTGACTTCCTCCTTTGGAAGATAAGTCCATCTCCCAGGACCTTCACAAGTGTCCAGTGGGACAGACCAGCACACCTTTTTTCTCAGCTACTGTTTCCAAAATGTCCATGAAGAAACTTTTCCCACTGGAAAACAGCTACTGACCATAGCAAGGATTCTGGGGCAGCAAGATGAGTCTGCATTAGACAGGGAGACAGTCCATTCCCAAAGTGATTCCCCCAACAGAGAGGGACATAGATTCCCCACACAGACAATCTAACTCAAATATAAAGCTGCAGAACAGCATTTTCTAACCAGTAAAGTACTTCTCACTGAGAGAAAGCTCAATGAGACACTGTCCTCAAGGTGGCCTTGCAACACATCCCTGGTTGTCGAGTGCCCAGAACAGTTCTGGATGGGCAGAAATCAGATGCACTGCCTGGTTTCCAACCCAGCAACGAAAGAGACAGTAGGCACAAGTGATATAAGAAGGGACAAGCAAAGGCACACATGAAGGGACAGTAAGATGGGAGGGAAAATAAATCTGGAAGTAGAGGATGCGATAGGCAAGCAATCACAGGAATAGGAGATAATGGCAAAGATGCAATACTGGACGTCTCAGAGGAGAATTTAACAAAAGGGAACCCATCAGTTTGTTGTACCATAGCTCATGAGCTTCAGCCCTCCTGCACTCTTCTGCATCTGCACTGCTCCTCATGTTCCATCCCTGTTTGTGCTTCCTTCACCTTGGCTGATGGAAGTCACCTCATCAGGCCAGACGACCATGAGTTAACTGAAGGACATCTGCAAGGCTCTGTATCTGGTCACTGTATCAGAAAAGGGGCTGCTATCTGGTTAGACCCAGGGCACAGTGAATATGCACTCAGGGTATGCGCTGAACACCCCTACAGCGTGTGCCTAACATGACAAATGTCTCCTAGAGGGGCCAGCTTTTGCTCCACATGTGTTTGCAGGGCACCCAAACTGTGTTTGCACAGATTTACATCCAGGAAAACCCAAGAATAAGTATGGCAGTCTTGGGCATTTCCACTCCAGGCTGACACTTCCAGGATGGAACAGATGGGCTGGCTGCCCATACACTGCACAGCCTGTGTGCACTCACTTCTGACAAACACTGATAGAAAAATGGCAGTCCTCTGTCAAGACCCAGCACATAGAGAGCTGTGGCAGTATTTGATAATACTTTGCATTAAAAAGTGCTTGTGGACACATAAAGTAATACAAAATGAAGGCTTTGAGTCTTCAGATATTGAAACTTGGACATCTGCAGTGCAGAACTGTGACGGTTTTCCCCACTGACACTTGGCTCTGAAACAGCGATTCATTCCATCAGCACAATTGCTACTCTGGTGGTTCTGCCCATGCATTTTCTCAAGCATCAAACTCCAGCACAGACCCACCCTGACACTATCCCTTTGAAGCAAAGCAGCAATGATATGAAGATGTAGTTAATAACAGGCTGTCAGGCCTAAGTAGAACTTTAGGACTTGCTGACACACTGCTTTAAGTCTACCAGTACATTTTCTGGTTGGTAGCCAGATCTCACAACTTTGTAGTTGTCACTGTAAGATAGACCCTACTGATCAATCACCTTGCTTGGCAATGTCATGTCAGATTGGGATGACAGTGGATTTCATCGGAACCTGGCGTGGGTGCTTTTGTCACTTACTTCACATATGGAAAATCTCATCTATTTTTGCCAAAATTTCATGTGGATGATCTGAGAAGGGATGAGGAGGTGTAGAAGGGGAGAAGTGTGATAGCAGTGTCAGTCTGTCCCATTTCTGACATTTGAAAACAAGGGATTTTCATTTCCTATTCTGTGCTTAATATTGGCCAAAAAAAAATCAGTGTATAAAAAATGGAAGTCTGAACTAAGATGTTGTGTTCTGAAAAAAGTATTTAATTTGTTCCTGAACTTTTCATTCGTGGGACTTATCAATATTTTTGTTGGGTTTCATTCTGACTTGGAACAAACCTGGATTTCAAAACCATATTCCTCCCTGAAACAAAGTTCTCGTGATTTCATCCTGCAGTGCCAAACCAGTGTGGGCTCAGGAGGATGGCATTGCCAAGAGCACAGTTGCTGACTCCACTTTTATGTCTTGGTCTCACCTTCTTGTGTCAGAATGTTAATTTTAATACTTGTATAAGCCCGGAATATTTCATGGGCTAAATTACGGGGGTGTGTGTACAGATGTGCGATTTTTTGTTATGCCGAAGTCAGGTAAGACAGAGGGTGTCAGAAGTCAGGGTGGCTGGAAAGCACCATGCCCACCACTAACTCTACTCATTGCCACCTTGGCAATCCTGGGTTAGGCAAGGAAAGAAAACAGGGACACATTAAACTCCAGGAAAGTGAATAAAGTAGGGCTTAAGGCACAAGGAAGGGGAGAAGCAAGCAGACAGGCAAGAGGAATAACCTTGACTGATGAACAACAGGATGTGTGCTGTTCTTCCATGTGGAACAAAAGCCAAACATGAGGCTTCACCCGTGTTCTGTCTGCCTGAAAAACACTTCTGATTGCACACTGCAGAGGTGAAGTTAGGAATCAAACACAAACCCTCAGTCTTGTCTTTTATAACCACAATCAGACGACAGATAGAAGGGGATAAAAATATGCAAATGTAGAGCCTTGCTAGAGGGATCCTAAATACAAGGAAGGGACTGTAGGCACTTTGCAATTTTCATGTCCTCTTGGGTGTTTGGAAAGGAATTGCTGGAGGGAGAAATTATAAATCCATGAATTACTGAGATCTTGTTGACTTAGACTATAGAAGTACGCCCTTCCTTTTTTTTTTCTTTTTTTTTTTTTTTTTTAAGGATGCGTGTCATTGTTTGAAGGCAAACACTGAACAAAAATAGAAATGTCTTGGAGAGACTCTTCAGAAAAGTGATGGTGTAAAACACTGCAAGTCTGTCAGAGCCCTTCATGATATGATTAGGATCAGTCAGCAGCCCACAGAGACACTCACAACACAATATTGCATTAACCAGAATAACAAATAGGTCTGAAAAACTGAATATAGGAGGGATCTTGATTCAGATTTTCTCTTGCTTGCTTACAGCACTGGACTAAGATCTACCTCTAAACTTAGTTTCCATCTGGTGTCATTACTGTCTTGGCTTTCCTGCACCTTTCTATGTTTCTCTGGTTTTGCTCCGAAATGTTACCTGAGGATCTGCTCCACTCAGGCATCTAAGTTCTAGGGGAGCAGGGGAAAAAAAAAAAAAAAAAAAAAAGACATTTCTGATTAATTTTAATTTCTGAATGGAAAGCTAAAAATAATTCCCAACTAGCTGCAATCAAAGCCTAAGTATAAATCACACATGATTCACAGTTCAGCATCCGGTGGGAGTTTCTTGGGAGGGATTACTTCCCCAGGGCCCTGGTTTCAATGTGGCACTGATGTGTTTGGCTTCTCTCCCACTTCTCTAGACCACAAGTAAGATTCCAGCCTCAAGACTACAAATTCACTTGGGATGGTGACACCTGCAATCAAACTGAATGGTTTAAAATGGTTCCCTTCATCCCCATAGGAGTTCATTTATTCTAATCTGTTTTGGCTTTCCCTGTTTTGGCTATTACAAGAAAATAATAATAAAACTTTCACTTTTGTTTCTCTTTCTCCTTAAATCTTCTACCTGCTTTGAGCTCTTATGGACTTGTGAATTCTCTGCTACTGCAGGCCCAGGAATATCTTTGTATCTGTACCCAGACATTTCTTTTCTTTTCCCTCCACATTTCACCATGTGTCTTGGGTATTGTTCTACTTTCTCAGTTGCCAATGACTAATTTAAATCGTCCCAGTTTTCAACTCCCTCCTGGTAGCCTCCCCCAGTGATCCCAGAAGAATTTCCTGAGACACATCCCCTCCTTTCTTTCTCGAACTCTGTCTCCACACTCAATATCTAATAATTTATGTATATGAATCCATCAGTATCAAAACAATATTGAAGGGAGAAGGAGGGTCTGACTGATAGTGCAAAATATATAGACAGTTCTGGAAAAACAGTTTTTCTTTAAATCTTTATATCCTCCGATGCACCTCCTAAATTCTGCCTTAATCAAGACTGTTCACTTTAGGCGGTGATACTTAAACAATCCTAAGATAATCATTTTCAGGTGAACTGAATTTTCCAGGCAGTAACCATAAGTCATTTCCTGCAGCTCAAGCCTAGTAAGCCATTTCTAATCCTTAAACCTAAAATGATATTCACTTATAAAACTACTCCTTAAAAAGGATACAATCCCTTAAAATGACACTTTCCACAAGTGTGTCCACATGTTCGATGTAGTAGTATGAAAACAAAGATTGTTTGTTGATGAATCTTTGGTGTTTGCCAACCCTGAAGCTGTGTAATTGCCAGAAAAGGGTTTCTCTGGGATGCTACAATCCCTTTTCCCCACTGGCATCATTGCTATGACTAAGAAGCTGCTCATTTATTACAGAGGTTCATCTATTTCACTATCTCTTCTGGTAGTTTTAAGTTGTTCTGTATTCAGATTTTTTGCTGCAGATATATTGGGCTTGATGAATGCAGACAGGAATTTTATTTCATTATCTTAAAATATTCAAATTACACATGCACAATAAATATTGACAAGGAGCTGAAAGGAAGACTTTACAGCACCTCACAGCAAAAGTTACAATGGCAGAAAGGAGTGTGTAGGGTGGGTGTGAAAAGCACAGCAGAAAGCCTTGAGTCTTTGACTGGTGCACTGAGTGGGGCCTGATGCTGCTAAACCCCCAAAGAATCATGCCCTGCATATAAGCCATCCTCTCCTTAGATCTATCTCCAAGATCCTCTGGGGGGTGTGGGATCTTTTATGTTTCTGCACTCATTAGCAATACCAAGGGACCAGGAAGTAATTGCATAAATTCTCTTGCTCATATTTTGGTACTATTCGCTTTAATTGGTACTAGAAAATAAAAAGGGAAACGTAAGATAATTCAGCCTAGAAAAGACCACAGGAGTTCTGTAACCCGGCCTCCTACTCAAAGCAGGGTTAGCTCTAGAATCAGGGGAGGTTGGTTGGGGCTCTATTGAGTCAAGCCTTAAAAACTTCAAGGGATGGAACATGCACAACCTCTCTGGACAACTTCCGCTTCTAAAAACACACCTAGTCTTCCATCTGGTATAGCTGCAGAATTTTTTTTTTTTTTTCAGCTGCTGGAAGCTACAAATCGTCAAGTAATATTTTCTAGTTGAGGACATTAAGCAAGTTGCAGTCTACAAGCTGGCAATGCCTTCCAACACTGGGTTTCCAAAAGCTGTGCTACCCCAAGCCCTGGGCAGCCCCCACTCCCTGATGTGTGCAAGGTCCTACCTCAGGTCCTGCTGTAAGTCTGCAGCCACATTTGGCTCAGATTTGCTGCCTATTTCATAGTCAGGAAAACCCATGTGTAGAGGAGTTTGAGATGTACATGTCGGCAGAGAAAAGTCACTAAAATGATGGGCCTTTCCATTCAGTGCCCTTAGTGCCCTTCTCTACAATTCTTCTCTTGCCGTCCATGCAAACTTCAGCCCCAGTCTACTTTTAATGAAGTGGACTTATGCCTTATGGGATCCATAGACAACTCCTTAGCTGCTACTTGCTTTTATTAGCTCATCTTTTTTTTTTTTTTTTTTTTTACTGTAGCTATTGAAATTGACAGTTAATTCATAGATCTTGTTCCTAATTTTGATTCTGTTCTCCTGAATACCATCATTTTCTGCTTTTCAAAGCTTTTCTTCACTCTGTTCTGGGCTGGTGTGAATCAGACCAACTCCAAGATGCTGCCAGGGGCAGCATCAGGGTTTGCATTTTTATGTGTAGTTCTGAAATCTGGCAATTAAGATGCCAACAGACAAAGTCCTGCCTCTGGCAGCCCCTTTGCCCTTCACAGCAAGACATCTGAGCTGCTCATCCATTAGGCTCCTCATCACTGCAGCCATCAGCATCACATTTTATGGAAACTCACCGCCAACTCTGCTTTCCTTAAAATTCTGCCCTGTGGTCCTAGTGCTGTTTGAAAAGTAGTTTAGTTTTTGGTGAGTGGGATGAGAGTAAAGGAGGGCAGGCTGGGGAGGGAGTAAAGGGGAAATGAACTGGCAGTGATAACCTCATCAGATTCTCAAGCTAAGTCACCTCCTGTCATCACTCAGGGTCCCTAACCACAGATGAGCACCAAAGGAAATGCAAAACTTCTTCACCAGAAATAACCCTTTCTTAGCAGCTGGCACAGCACTGCTGCCCATGTCCATCTAACAGAGGTGTGTGTTATGGGAATATTTCTCCTCTGAGAGAAAATTCAGTAATAAAATTTATTTCAGATTGATACAATATAAGGTAGGTATTCTTACTGAAAGTAAATTTTCCTTTCCCCACAAAATACCTTTATGTGGGGTGATCCACAAACTCCATTTGAGTCAGAAAACCAACATTTTGTTTTCAACATCTTTATTAGGTGCTATGAATGATTTTAAATCACTTTTCTTTGTTTCATGAACTTTCCCTTTAGAAATTCTTGTTCCAAAAAGAGAGAAAAATGTGCTGTGATATGACCAGCATTTTATGAGTTTTCTCCAAAATGAAATCCTCATTAGCTGATCTAATTTCTATAAATATTTTATCTTAATGGAATCATATATTTCAAAAGGAACATGGCTCTATCCCATGTCTTCTGATTTTCACTGTACTAGTTTAAAGATGTTTGTTCCAAGCTGCTGTAAGATCTTTGTGGGGTTTTGCTATAAGATTTTTATGGACCATGTAATGCCAGCCGCAGGTGAGTACGATGGGGAATGCCTTACTGACCATGTTTTCCCCTCCAGCCTCCTCATTGTGTTATTTACATAATAGAGGGGATATGAGCTGCTTTGATTTCCAACAGGTAGCCAAAATTTGCTTGAAGCAGGAAGGTTTAATTTGTGTGAACTCTTAGAGCCTTATTCCCCACGTGGAACCATGCACAGCTCTGGCCACGTCGCTGTCGCCAGCACCAGCGGGGGCTCTGTGAATCACACGGGCCCCCACAGTGAGCTGAGAACGAATTTCCCCCTGAGCTGCCTCTTTGAAGTGCTGCTGGAGTACAGCCCTCACAGGCCACGAGCGGGCTGACATTCTGTGCCGCTCCTCTTTGGCAACTGGGCTTGAAATAGCAGCAAAGGAAGATCTTTGACCCTGGCTGATATTGCATATAACTAGATACACTTCTGAAAGCACAGGATTTTCAATGGCATGATTTGGGAGAAGAGGAGGCAAGACAGAAAGAAACTTTTAATAAAGAAAAGAAGAGGTATTTGTTTAAAAATACTGCAGGGGAAAGAACATTGCCTGTTTGGCTGTTCTAGTCCTGAATCTGTTTGCTGTGACATTTACTGTTAAATCACTACCAGATTATCTTCACTATTTAAGGAAAAGCTAAAATCCACTTGTTTTATCTCAGGGTAATTAGTTTGAGGGCTGTGAGGTTGAACTCAGTATGTTCAGCTTGTAAAGCTAGTGTCTTTTTCCAAATTTTCTCTTCTTTATGTTGAAGCTGTTACTGTTTGTAGCCAAAAATTACTTGTTCTCCACCCCCATTTTAGCACTGTTACATCTATCCTCTTCAACCACAACTAGCTGAAATAACTCTAATCACCTACTTTTACTGTTTGAGTTAGGGAGTGTTCACAGGATTCATTTTGCTGGAAGAGCTGAAATGCTCGCAGAAAGGGAAAAGGGAAAGGGATACAAATTCAGAGCTGCAAAATAGCAGCTGAACACGATAATATCATCAGCTGGCAGAGGTGGCTGCACATTGAGCATCTGCCTCTAGCCTAAAATGACTGTTTTGCTCGAGGATTTGTTTGTCTGTTGGTTGGAGTTTTGGTTTGTTATACTGCAGGATCACTCCTAACTCCTAATACAATTAAGAAAAAAACTTCAGAAAAAGAACACTAAGTCCTATGGTTTTTAATTCCCTATTAGGTTTTGGGAAGAAGTAGTTTGTGGCAAACAAGGAAGACAAACCTGAAGCCTTTGCTGCATCCTTCCTCCTGGTTAAGAAGATTTGTGATTCTACATCTAAATCCAACAGCTTTCCATGTGGCCCTGGTAAGTTACATAAGCTAAACTTTTCACAATTTGATGTCTAAAACTAATCCTTTAATCCATATTTAGGATCCTGTAATTAACTCGTCTTAAATGTTATCTGCAGGTGCTCAGACATACTGAAAAATTGATAAAGTGTATACTTATTCTTACTTAAGGCACACGAATTTGAATTTTTTGACCATAATGACTGCTCCTAGGTGTTAATGAAGACTTTCATACATTGAAGCATTCTTCTGATTAAGAAATTTTAAATCACACTTCTCTGTAACTGATGAAAATTATGCTTCAAGCACCAAAAGATGTCCAAAGTGGCAAGAAGCAAATTCTAGCAATTTTTTTCCTATTCCATGAGAGGTATTTTTAGTCAATCTTCTTTTTGCAGTGTTTGGGGGAACCTCTATCCTCCCATAAACTCTGTATAGGACTGAATGACTCGTGTTTAACAGAGAGAGAGAGACAAAGAGAGACGTGCTGAAGGTCATGGTGCTGGAGGTGGGGGGAACAAGAGTTGTCTACACAGAGATTCTGGCTGAACTATTGGGAAAACAAGTTTGTCCTAATAGCTAAGGTGAATAAATTTAACTCTTTCTTCTCTGCTTCATGGACTACAGCTACAGAGAAAACTTCTTTCTGAAAATCATAAGCTTTTCAACAAGCTCCCATTAGTTTAGAGTAGCAATAGATTCCTGCCTGTCCAAATGGTCCAAATACTCATACCTCCTTTCCCATCTGCCTTCATCTCCCTCTTCCTAAGGTTACTGGATGGTTTTCCTTTAATAGAGGAGTAACTGTGGGATTCCAATATTGTCTAGTAAGTGGGAGATAAAGGGGGAAACAGGCCTGTAAAGCAGGAAAAAATAAGTGAAGGTGTGATTTCTTTTATCACTCTTGCTTATGGTTTCTTCCCTCCATTTCTATTACAGAGGTACCATCCTGGCAGATTATTTAGGATCAGTAATAAGAGTCTTGGTTGCTACTTTTCTATGGACTGATGCACAGGATTTGTCCAGGGGGTGGATTTTGGGGTAGGAAGAACCAGGTGAAATCTCAGAGGCTGCACTCCCAAGCACTGTCCATTATCTCTTTCCCCAGGGCTATAGGGGCTGAAGGACTGGCATGTCACAGGCTTTTGTTTCTGGAACAGAATTTCCCCAAGTGGCTGATAACAGGCTTTGTCTATTCTGTGAAGGATGTCTTTAGAGCCTGCCCAGATACATTTATTATAAACAAAAGCTACAGAACGTTAAATTTTGTCCCTAACATAATGCTGTTCTGGCTATTCAGATAAAAACAGGTTTGGCTTGGGGCTTTTTAGATGCAGAGCTGCCTTTGCTGTAGGAATTCTCACGTTTTAAGGAAAGATCAATACCACAGCTAATGGCCTAAGGTATCAGAAAACCTCACTGGAGGAAATGAGAATGTTGTCTGGAAACCAGATGATGATAATCCCCAGGATAAATGGATTTAGAGATTTCCAAAGCCGTTTTAGTAAACAGAGGGCAGACTTAGGCAGTTATTTCAACAAGTTCCTTTACAAAAGAAAAAGAGATTGCCATTTTCCTGTTTGGTTTTAGTCTTGACATTGATGAGTTGCAGCGAATACTTATTAACCTCTTAGATGCAGAACCGACCTTTTAATAAAGAAACCTCTTCTTCTTTACAGAGAAATCTTAACACCAGTTATTTTGTCTTGCAAACATTGTCCTTGCACATGCTGCTGACAAAAGCTGGCAGGGAGCCATTGGTTTCCCTGGAGTTGAGCAAAGGAAGGTGGAAAACCCATAATGGACTCAGGCAGAGCTCAGACAAGCACCAGGAAGCAGAGGTGCCTTGTCTCTGCTCTGGGTTCATGGCTGTGAACCAGAAACAGCCAGAGTAGAGTAGTGTTCAGCGTGGCCAGTAAGGCCATCCAAACAGCCCTGGTGCCCAGGGTCAGAGGTCCATCTAGCCTACCCAACCCCATTCATCTTCTCTCTCACCAACCCTGCAAACGCCTTTCCCAAGATGGTGATGGATAGCCTGAGTCGGTTCTTCCCCTGTGAAAGCTATTTCATGAATTCCTTCACATGTGTTATGTTTTTTAGGCTTACTACTTCCTGTATGAGGATAAAAAAGCCCCAAACAAATACAGCATCTGAGATCTGCAAGCTTGTGGTACTTCTGCAGCTGCTTAGAAACATGCTCTGTGTTGCTCCCTGTTCTTTCTTGCATCTTCTTGACTGTTACAGAGGGCTGAACTTAAGTGTTTCATTTTCTCACTCTTTGAATAGAAGCATTTAATCTGCTTTTCAGGTTTTCAATGGATTTTGGTGCATCAGCTAAACTCTCCAAGCTGTGTGCAGAACCAGACCAACAAAAAGGTGAAACACAGTTGTTTAAACCACTCTAAGTGCCAAAGCAGTTTACGTTCCAGTCAGAGCAGGGTCAGCTATGCCCATTGACTCTGCCCAGAGAAGCTGTGGCTCCCCCATCCCTTGAAGTGTTCAAGGCCAGATTGGATTGGGTCAAAACAACCTGGTCTAGTGGAAGGTGTCCCTGCCAATGTCAGAGGGGTTGGAACAATTTTTAAGGTCGTTTCCAATACAAACCATTCCATGATGCTGTGACATGCTAGATTTGGTCCAGCACTGCCATTTTCCACATGTACCACACCCTGCAGCTTACATGGGTTTTGGGGCAGTAAAACCCTCTCTGTCCTATGGGGTCTCATTTTCATCACCCACTTTGTCTGAAACAATTAATGTTATTAACTGCTAAACTGAGAGCAGTTACACCTTGTCCTACCTAGTTTCTCATCGATTTTCTCTGCTTGAGAATTGTAGAAAGGATTATGTGCATGGAAACTCATCTGCTTTTTCCAGGTGTCTCTGTTGGTCTAATAAATGGTATTACTTCTCTATGGTAACTTTTCCTTTCACACATCCTTAAAACTTGGTAGTTGTAAGAATACTATCACTACAATATGTTATTATGGCTATTGTATTTCTGGCTGAGCCATAAAGTCAAGGATCCCTCAGTCATTAAAAATCCCCAACACTCCTCACAAAAATAGACATGTTGGTTCAGGTTCCCTGGCCCAGTGAGCACAATCTTTACATAATGTTTTGGCTGAATTGTGGCTCCCTTTACCCTCAGTTGTAACTGAGGGTTGTTAAACAGCTGCCATGATTCCCCCTGCTCCCCCAAGAGACCAAGCTGCAAATGAATTATAGATATAATACAAGCAGTCTTTCACATGCGTCACCCAAAGCCTCTTACGTGGGTCAGAATCATACGGTTATTGTCCTGTCAGAGCACTGAAATAAAAATCCGTGGACTTTGTGAGATGGCCCCAGTGTATTGATTGCTATAAAGGAGACAGAGAATCTTTGACTTGAGATAAAAAGATATCAGACATCTGTGATTAACGATCAGCAAAACTTGAGTGTTGCAGAGAGAGCTTTTAATTGATTCTATCAATGTGCCTCTCCGTCTGCATATTTATGCACCAGATGCACATATGCGAAGTGTTTTGATGTACAGATCCTACATGTGTCCGTGTCCATAGATAAAATCTGTGAGAGGAATATATGGCAGGGCTGCAAGAGTTCTTCCACACTGGAGGGGTCTGGGTGCTGGGTCAAGCGACCATCTCAGTGGCAGCCCATGGATATCTCAGGCTGTGTCATCCTGCACCCCCTCACTGAGCCTNAAAAGGAGAAAAAGAGAGAAAAAACTACAGAATTCAGTGCAAATATCTTGTTACAACTACACTTAAAGGTAGACTCATCCAAAAGACGAAACAAGGAAATGACAGTGAGGACTGAAGCTTGGAGTCTGTCCAGATGCTCAATTGACTTTGTCATTCCTGTCCTATTTTGACCTTTCCATTTTTCAAGGGTAATTAAACACTCCAGCTTCAGATTGGATCTTGCTTCAACTAGTGATTCACCTCCACTGACAAGGTAAAGAGCTACACAAGAAAGGTCCAACCTGGCTGCCCAAACAGCCATGTCCATATTGGTCTTATTTTATGTGAATATAATGTCACCAAGTAATTAGCAATAAAAATACTGTGCAAGAGCTGTGTATGACATTAGGATTGACTAATTTGGTCTTTAACCCATCTAGCAGCTACTGCAGGATACACTAAGTGACTGAAAGCCATATATCTCATTATAATAAATATTTTATAGATGACATCTCAGCCCGAATCACCTTCCATGACATTGTTTTTAAATCCACTGGCAGGTTATAGGGTGATTTCAGTGGCTGGTCATTGGAAAAGAAATCTTCCATTGCCATGTTAAAATGAACCCATATTCATAACAACCAAGTGTTTTCATTTGATCCGTGTCAAACGTCAACACTGCAATAAACTGGTGACCCTGCTTTGATTTCTGTCACTCAGAGGACGAAAGACCACTTCTTCCCCACCTTGGGTGCCTATTTACCATTTCTCACCCTTGGGCTGATGCCTGCTTGTGAGAAGACTCTCAGAGTGGACATCCTGCTATATTTGTTTTGTGGAGAGGCAGAAGAATTCGCTATTTAAGGCTGTAAATCTGGCATTTTCACAAGTGCTGAAATTCACACCTTTGCATTTCCTGCTAGATCCCTGCTATATAAGGTGAGCAAAGGTAACCACACTGCTGATATTTGCAGTAGTCCTTCATCTCACTCCTTTTGGGACTGTTCCCATGCACATAAGTACTCTTCATCTCTGACGTCTGAAGGCAGATCTTTATCCATTCTTATGTGGCTCTGAGTGACAAAGCATCAGAGAAAGCTTCCTAACTGTGAAATTTATTAGACAGGAGAGCAAAGTCCTCTGGGGGAAGTGTTGGAACAAAACTCCATCAGAGAAGGTTTTGGAGGGGGTAAAATATTGTGGAGTGAGGTGTAGTGTTATGATACTGCAGTGAAAAGAGTTGAGCAGATTCTTAAAACTACCTTTCATTCCCAAAATATAGGGCATAAAATGGGAAAAGCCTTCCCAGCTCATCAGGTGGGCTCCTCTGCCATTGTGTTGTATGACATTTTTCATTATTTAACTGTATGCTCTATCTTTAAATCACTCAGGATTCTCTCCACCCCCTCCAAGAATGGGTATATGTGAGTAATTAAAGCATTTGGGTCATTCATTCATGTACCTCTGAAGACATGAGTAGAAGGCCATGCTTCATCCTCCTGTAAATAGGTCAGACAAGAGTCTCAAAGGCAACCTGAAGAGATGCTAACCAAACCATGTGAAAATTTAACACACCTGATGCAACTGATCTCCTGGGCTCCTAGGAAAAAGTGAGGATGTTGCCTTCAAAACTAACAGATCTATTTGTACAAATATAGCTCAGTCAAAGCCAGTCCATGACCAGCAGACTATCCCAGGGTCTCACTCTCTTCATGGCTAAAGCCTTTCTTTTACTTTTCAACTTAAATTTATTCATTCTCAATATTCTTTTGTTCTTTGGAATTTTTTTTTCTTCAGCTGAAGCTGCTCTTGCTCTTCACTGGTGTGTAGCCTAATGCCCATTTATAGATTGCATTCGTGTTCCCTCATCCTTAATTGTGTTAAAATTAACAAGCCAAGCTCTCTTGGTGTAAGACAGGCACTTCCATTTCCCAGATCACTGTTAGGGAGAAAGCAATGAACAAGAAATATATGCTCATTGGCTTCTTAAAATAAGAATTAGTGACATTACATGAATTAAAAAGGATTGGTTTCCAAAGAAGCAAAAGCTGATATTTCTCCCACATCTTGCGTCTGCAGAAAACCCTGCTGCTGCAGACATGCTGGAAGCAAGCTGAAATCACAGTGAGTAGAAGAAGGTATGGGAGGAAATCCAGCAGAGGAAACAGTTGTTGGAAGAAAGCAAAAGCAGAGATAATGACTCTTTCTTGGGAAGTTTTAAATTGAAATTTGCCGAAGACTGACAGTGTTTTGGAGAACTATTTCTTGTGCTTATTCTATCTTATACTCTTTGTTAAGCTTTTATTCTTGGTCACCATCAGAAACAGTCTATTGCACTGTAAATGCCTTTAGTCTGATTCTTTATGGCTTTTCTCTCCATAGCTAATAGTTTTTTACTGAATCTCCCCCAGTCCGAGTGCATTACTCTTGCAGAAGTTTAACTAGCATGGCAGTCAGTATTCCAGGTGAATTTTCAGGGAGCCTTGTACTGAGCTATTAAATTCTTCACTCTTCCCCAATGAAAATATCTTCCCTGACACAACACAGGCTTATGTTGACTGAGGATTTCCCTATCAACTGCCATGTCTAAGTCCTCTCTCTCCCATCCAGTCATGTCTTCAACCATTGCAGAATGGCCAAAACCAGGTGAGTTTGCATTTTGAATGGTTGAACTTTGTCCCACCGCTGCTTTTCCAACACTTGTGATCATTTTTAATTCTCTGTGTAATATTTCCTCCTGCTTTGAACTGATCATTCCAGCTACCCCTGTGTGATCAGATGTTAGTTAATTTGTACGACCCTCTCTCAGCATCCTCATGGGGCTACTCTGGGGATGGAGAGTCACAATTGCTCACACCCCCTGCCACCCTTAGAGTCAACACAGGCAACAACCAAAACTGTGTTTCATTGCCAAATTACAATTAGTCAAAAACAAAAGCCTGTGATGGCAACATTCAGGTTTCCTTGAGGAATATGGTACTAGTAATTGCTCTGATCTGGGGAGTCTCATTCCTTCTCCTAGAGCTGGTGTTTGTAACCTAGACTTCCTAAGTTAGATGGAAATTCTATTTTTGTCTGGTTTTTTCCTCTGTATTTCTTGTTTGAAACTTTACGCTTTGCTTATTTTGTCTTAGCAAAGGTCAGTTGTTGGAACCTCAGATTTTCATAGATTACAAAACTCATTTCACACCTGAATTTACTACTTCCTAAACAAGCTGAAGCAGGATTTTTCACAACAGTACATATAAAGATGCCTTATAAAAAGCAAAGCAACTGTGGCTTATTTTATAGCATTTGCATTATTTTTAAAGCACTCTTTACTTAGCTTTCCAGTTGATTTCTAATCTCTTTTTTAATCTATAACTCTAATAAACTTCTAACTGTACCCATATTTTCCCTTTGTGTCCTTCAAAACTATCATTAACCACATGCCTGAGTTACTTTTTGTTCAAAAGAATTAATCAGAAAATGACAAGTTAAGTCTAATCAGTCAGTCTTTGCTCCCTCAAAGGCCTCCAACCGTTGTTAAGTAATATCCCTTGTCACACTTTAGATATTCCAACAGGCTGGAAAAAAAACCCAAAAAATACTTGTTATAACTACAATGATAAACAAAATCGTCTCTGAAGCTACTCTAATTGCCTTCAGAATATAACACAGCCCTTGGATTGACCTCTTTCTGGGGGAACATAACAGCCAGAGTAATTATTAAAGTATCGTCCCAGACTTAAATCCACACACAGATTTCCAGCTGAACATTAAATAATACTTGTCTTTGAAAAATTGGACGCTACAGTCTTCAATCAGCTCTGGCCCCCATCAGCTTTACCGCACCAGGGAAATAAAGGACAGGAATTGGCTGGACACACAATATCAGCAGCTGGAATACTGACCTATGCTTGCAAAGGCTGTTGCCCTACTAGGCAGGGTATTGGCATTAAGATTTTAAAACTGTTATCACTCACAGGAGTTCAAAGACTTTTCTGTAATTCCCTTGGAAATTTCTTTTACAGTGTGCTTTGCCTGCCATTTAAATGTTTTCACTCTGGATTTATTGCTTATTTTATCCGGTCTGCAGACGAGGTTTGGGGTTTTTTTTGCAACATGAGTTTCTAAGCTTGTTAAAGCAACCACAAAATGTTGTGCTGCATGTTATCCCAGAAAATGTAAAACGTGTGATATTTCAGTTATGGTAGGCTTGGTAATAAGGAGACCACAAATTTAAAAAGATGAGTATTAATTTTAGACTTCATGCAACCCTTTGAGGAAGCTCTGCTAAACTGAAAGCACCATCTCCTGCTTCAATTAGACATATCAAATATTCCTTCTCTTTTGAAATAAATTTAATAATTAGATATGCTAAAGGATCAAACTGCAAGTTCCAGCTTCTCATAGCCTTTTGCCATTACCAGCAGTTCCATGCAGATATCAGTCCTGAGATGAACGTTCGGGAGGGGTTTCAGATTAGGGGAAAATGCATGACGGTTTTTTCTTTGTTTGCTGCCACAGCTTATTCATTCTGTAGCCTCAGAAGAGGCTCTGAGATACTATTCTTTACTTTCCATCTCTCAGACCAGCTTGACCAGCTCATCCAAGTATGAGAAGCTTTCCTAATGAGAGCCTTATTCAAAGCAAAGATTACAAGCTCCCCAAGTTAGTTCCCTTTTCCATTGATCACTGAGACTTTTGGAGCCAGGGAAGCATTGCCTCCATTTTCTAAGCTTTTGATTGACATCTCATTCCTGAAAATGATTGCATTCATCCAGGTGAAATTTGCTGCAAGCACAGATGTGTGAGCACCTGGACACGTCTGCCCAGCAGACAGGCATGGTATGAAGTCTCAGCTTCTCTGTGGAGCACTTGTCTCTGCACAGACCTTGTCAAAGACACAATCACCCCTCGTGATTGCACCCCACAGCACCACCAAGACTTGAGGAGAGGCTCTGAGAGAGAAAATTCTTCTCTGCTCAGTCCCATGCTTCTGCAACAGGCTTGCCTTCAGATAAACACACTGCTGCTGCTGGGCTCTATTCTGCAGAGAGTTTTAGGCTGAAAAAGGCTTCATCTGTTGAGAGTTTCCCATACTGTTTCTCGGTGTTATCTCGACGGAGGGGAGACATGGGGGAATCCCATATTACACACAGGAGGACAGTGTTGGCCTCTCTGATACAACTGCTTGAGATTTTTAAAGCAATTGATACTATTCTAAAATGAACAAATAAAGGGAAGAAATATATTTTTGAGCTTTCTTATAGATGAGATAGAAAAAAAAATAGTGTTCCTTAGAAATGCCACACTATATTCAATCACATTTAAGAACAAGAAATCAGGCAGTGGCCTCCTCACTTACACCTAAACATGTGTACACAGCTCCTGTTGAACAGGCCTTGTAAACCTAGACAGAATAACAACCTTGAATTCAGGAGAACAACTATTTCAATTAATCACTGCAATAAAAAACCTGCAAACTTGGCAACACAGTTTCACTCAAATGCCTCCTCAACACACACTGGCAACACCACCCCCAGTATTACTCAGATATTATTACTTTTATCATTACAGTGTCTTAAACAGGCATCTTATTGCCTCACAGAGGAGACTAATGAATCAAAGTATGAATGTTCATGAAACAGATCTTTTAAAAGAAATATTAGCTCAGAAGGTACTGGTGGCCTTCTTTGGCCTAGAAGTTAACTTCCTGTTTGGAAAAAATATAAAAAACTGAATATCATAAGTAAGCCTTTAATTTGGGTTTAATGGAGGCCATAATTTTGGGCTGCTGCATTCATCTATTAAAGAGAAACTTGTGGAGATTTTAAACAGGCTCAATTCTGCTGTCACAGAGTTAATAAAAATTAATAATTATTTACTTATAAATTGAAATTTTGTGGGGAACCGGTACATAACAAGGTGATTGGAAGTTGTATTCAAAGATGAATCAGGATTTTAATAAACACTTTCATTGATGAACCACCGGTGGTGGATGGCTATCCAGAAATGCGGTCTTGGTCACTGTACATGAAGCAAGTAAATTCACATTTGAGGGTAAATTCTGAAACCTGAATCCTGAGCACTTTCCTTGTAAATCCCATTGCCTAACATATAAAACTAAAATGAAATGCAAGAAGTCCAACTTTTTGAAGGACTAAGCATATTCAATCCCTTCTAACTTGAGCTACCATTTACAGCAATCAGTCCTCTGGAAGAAGACTCACTAGTTTGGAGTCACCTTCCTCATCCTTGTTGTTCCTTAAAGGATTCTCTTAATTCAAGGGAAATTTCATGTATTTCAATAGTAATGCCACTGGAGCTGCTATTATCTCTGAGTAGTAATACAAGCAAATACAGCCACTGCAAAAATAGAAATATAATTCCTATATGCATCTCATGCTTGTTAAATTTCATCATGGCATGCTGTGATTAATCTCTTGCAGAGAGTTTCTTTAATTCTCATTTAAGTATAAATATCTTTATTTCTTCATAGTAAATAAATAAGCTTTCTCACCACCTCACTTGTGACACAAATTAAAAATAAGCCATGATTGATAAACGTTAGTTTTGTTCCTCTACAGATCAGACATTTCAGAAACCATATGCCAGATGAGCTGATCATTCTTCTAACTCTGCATATTTGTTTGGTGGTTAAATTTATGTACAGATTAGTTTTCAATGGCTTTTGATCACATTTTAAGGACTAGGTCTAAAGCTGTTTCTGTGCATAGAGGTCTTGATGTCTGGGATGTGGTTTTTTTTTTTAATAAATATCTTCCTGCAAGTAGCCTGCCATCCTCATCTATTACTGCTTTTGAGTAGGAAGCATGAAGTTAGCTCAAGTTTCTACATGCCATCACCTCAAATATATGCTTCAAGCAAAAAGGCAGAGGAGAGGAGTGCAGCTAGAGAAAGGAACTGATTTCTGCTGGTTGTGGTATTCAGAAAAGTGAACTGGGCCAATATGGGGACAATGGTTACTGTTGTTGTCTGTGTCTACTTACTAATCACGCACTCTTTGCTCAAGAAAAGGAAATTGAAATTTTCTTTCATCTTCTGCTCCTTCCTACTTAACTAACTATTAGTGACTTACATGTCACTAATAAAGCATAATATTACACAGTAATAGTCCAGAGGTAAAATTCCTCTTTCCCTTTTCCCAGACCCATGCTTTGTTGCAGCCATTCTGCCTTTCCAAATGAGCATGCCAGATCTCGGGGATTCTCTCTGCTGTCTCTCACCCTTGATTGCTTGACCTCAGAGCCGAGTGGTGAATGTGGTGTCCTGACACCCACGTACAGCAGGCTCCTCTAAAAGGGCTGCCCAAGCCCCTGACAATGTGAGTCACTGGACCATCAGCAGGATGGCTGTGGCCAATGAATGCAGCAAAGAGCTTGCCCTGGTTCCCGGTCCGGGTCAGGTCGGGGCCATGGGGAAGCCTGGGGTGACACGGGATAGGAGAGCTGAGCAGTGTGGGTGGCTCTGCAGAGGCACCAAGGTGACAGAGAGGAGCATCCTCCCTGCAGTCACCCTGAGAAGTGGGGGCAGAACAGCCCCATCCGGAGCGGTCTTGGAGGAGGGAGGCCTCAGAAGCTCTGCTGCAATTCCTTGTGTGGTTCAGCCTTGGCACAAAGGAACAAAGTTACTGTGCCAGTCCCAACCCTACTGAGGAGAAATTAGGAGCTGTTCTGATGGCTCCGTGATAGCCCAATACAGAAGGTCACACAACAGGTGGTTTCTTTGCCGTCTTTGAATTTGTGGCACTAAATATGGCACTGAGTCTTCTTGGAGGGCTCAAAGAGGAAGAAAAATTAAAATTCTGCCTCCTGTCAATTTTCCTAACTCCTCCTTCCTTGAAAAAGCCCTTTCTGAGCCGTGGATGCGGCATCCTTGGAGTCATCAAAAACTTTTGCTAAATGAAGGACCTCAACAAAGGACTTTGTCAGGTAGTCACACCAGCCGTAATATTTTCTTTAACAGAAATAGTGGTTGGGAATGCCACAAATACTGCACAGGAGCTGTGCAGTTTGCCCAGGCAGAGGACCAGCCAGGGGCCCTGCTCTGAGCTTGCCTCCGCCAGCCCAGGTAAGCATTTGGTCCTGGGTGCTGAATCACACTGCTGATGCCACCATAAAACCACAAAGGGATTGCAGTTTTAATTTTCTGCTGGATGTTTGGTAAAGCATCGTTCATACTACTGGCAGCTTATGGAAATCTTTTCTCTCTTTCACAGTCTCACTTATCTATTATTCATATTTTTTTTTTCCAGAAGATAAAACAAAGAGATCATCATTTGCTGTGAAAAAGTATGGGTTAGAAATGCGTCTTGGGGTTTATTTTTTTTATTTCATGTTATTTCTCTTTCCTTTTAACATCCAGGAGAAAGAGTAGCCATGTGAGATCAGCTCCTCTGCTCTCCCATAATCTACCCTTTGATGTAACTGACTGGCAAAAACATATTTCTAATCAAATATAGTTTCTCATCCTTAATCAGCTGAGCTTTAAAATGCAGATCAATGAGATAAGAAAGAGCTGATTTAATTAGCCCAACCTCAGCAATGTTACAGCATATTCTCATTTACAGAAATAACGGGGAGCAAGAGGGAAGAGATTCATCATCATGAAAAGACTGGGGAAGGCAGAGGAAAGCAGGATATTTCCTGTGTTAGCTAAGGGTGATTTTCATTCCAGCTAAAGAGCCAGCACATGTTTTATGAGCCATTTAAATAACACTTAGGCCTTGTGCTTTGTCCCTTAGCCCGAGGATGAATTTCTTTCACTAAACAGCAATACCTTTGGAAATCATCACTCTTTGGTTTAATTGATGAGCCAAAGACAGCTCCCACCACTTGGTGAATAAAGAAGAGGAAATATGGCAGGCAGGAGCACGGCAATAATGCACATTTATAGAGCTGCTTGGGAACGCTCACCTACCCAAGCACTAGGTCAGGCACTCTCACTGGAGAGGCTTTAATGGGAACAGCACAGGCTGTGCTGCCTTACCCTGCTACTGCCTTCCTGAGGAGACACAGGCAGGTCACTTCACCTGTGCACTTTTGGAGGTGTATTTTCTTTTCTTTTCTTTTTTTTTCCCTGTCCCATTGGGATTTGGAATTTTCTGCAGAGTAAATCTCTTCCTTCCTCCACAGCACAGATCCCTCTACAAAATGGGACTGTGGCACACCTGGAGCTCTGTGGGATTTCTGTCCAGCTGTTCAAAGGGCAAAACCAGTGCAAGTTCTCAGCTTGCTCTTCCTGCTTTGTGACTTTAAAGCAGCAGAACACTACCTTACTTGCACCAGCTGTATCTAACCAGACTCCAAATGCTCCTCAAGGCCCCTGGAGCACCGGGCTCACTGAATCAGGTTAGCCCAGGTTTGGTCAATGGAAGTAGAGAAATGCTGCCTCCTCCACTAAGAGCACCCAGAACATTTCCACGGCCACACTTATCCTGTAGGGGCCTCAACAAAAGGAAAATCAGACCTGTAAATGTCCAACAAGGCTTTTCAGATGGGTTCCAGCTGAGGAGTTGGGCTCAGGACCTGAACCCTTCATGAGGTACATCTTGACATTCGTGCTGTTAGAAAGTCAGGCCAAATCCACACAAATGAGGATATGCCAGCTCCTAATTTGAGTTCTGGGAATGAAGTATATCTTCGTTTGTGCCCATCCATCATTTCAAATGGAGTGATCTTGTGACAGCCACATTTGGTAGTCTCTGCCTGGGAGATAATTGCTCATCTCTGAGGGGAACTCACACAGCTGAGATAACCCTCAGGCACTTTCTCTGCAGGGATGGGAGCACCAGAGGCAAAGCAATTAACAGAGCAATTAAGCCACTAGCCAATCATATCTCTTTCTCTTTTTCCCCTCATCTCAGACTTGTGCCACTCTCCAGTGCTTCTAAAAGCAAGCAAGGAAAGGCCCTGCTCTCTAGAGGGATAATTCCCTCAGGTGGGCTGGGGCTGAGATTGGCTCTAACTCCTATTCCTTACCCTTACTCATCATCAGCCTGGGCTTATTGGACGTGGCTTGGCTACTGCAAACAGAACCTGTGGCCATTTCCTTTTCTGAGAGCCCAGAGACAACAATGGTCACTCAGAGCTCTTCCCTGTATTCTGTCCCTTCCACCCACCAGGCTTGTGTTCCAGGTAATAAATCAATCTTTTCAAAAGTATGAGATTAGGTATCCTGACTCTGTTGTTCCATGAGAAAACTTTGTAGAAAAGATATTGGGACAATCTCACATGCACAAGGGTTGATAAACTGCATCCATAGATGATAGCATTCACCAACACTAAAAGTGAAAGTTACTTTGGGGAAATGTAAAAACACAAGAACAAAGAGGAATGAGACGTGAAGGAGAAAATTTGGTCACAGCTGGGCTCTCCCAGGTCCCCCAGACTGGTCCTCCCCCATCTCCCTGTGTCCCAACCCTTCCTGGGGCTGCAGCCCTTTGGGGACAGCTGCTCCTGCTGGGGTTCTCCACAGCCACAAATCCTACAGGAAACTGGGCTGTGGAGCTCCAAGTGATGTGAAGGGTCAAAGCTCCCTGGCTGTGTGGAGTTTGGCAATGTTACAGACATTACAGCGCTGCCCCTTCACCTCACCCAGCAGCTTGGTCCTAAATTATAAGAGCCTGAAGGATATGGGGCTAGGCTGCAAACCATAGCAGGGGACTGCATTTGTTCCTCCAGAGAAACACCTGAACGGCCAGAACTTAGAGTCAAGTCATCAAATAGCAATGTGGGCAACCAAAGAAAGATCACCTTCTCTTTTCAAAGCCTTGAAATGAGGCTCTCTATCAGTGACTCCTTATCATCAAGAAATTTGCAGAGTAACACTCACCCCATCCCTGGCACCCAAAGCCTGCACATCCCTTCATTTAGAGGATGCACAATGCTTTTGTTAATTAGAGCCTTAGTTTAATATGAGCTGTCAAAGTTCACTTAACTTCAATTAATTGTTTCTCCTGAGCTTAATTTCTTTAGTTAAGTATTGATTAATCATTGCTTAATTATGCTGAAGTCTCACTGGGTGATATTTCAGCTGCATACAGCAGTAACGCACTGCCTTCTAAAAATACTCAGAGAATCATCAGTAATTTTATGTATTGCTATTAAAGGGATGTCTTTTAATATTTATCTTTTCATCCCTTATGTTCCAAAATGTATATTTAACATGTTGTGTTTAATTCCACTGGTTTACAATTCATTTTTCTCTATGTTGGTAGGTCTTACAATGGAGTTTTTCTCTGCATGGTGTGGGGAGAAAATTTTGCCTCTTGCCTCAAGTATCTTATGCCAGGAGAAGTAGGTTAGGAGACACAAGTAAATGATCTTTACTGTGGCACAATATAAACAACCAAAATATTGATGTCATGGTTTTTTTGCTTTGACTTGAAATGTCAGGAAGAGAAAACTACCTCCGCCTCTCTGTAGTATCTCAGCAGCTCTATAATGTCAGGTTGGATAGCAAGTATCTTATTTTCACAGATAAGTATAATAACTATTAATTTTTTCCAAGGTCTCTCTTGAATTTCAATATTTACCCAAATTAGAAGTTAACTTTGATCTGTAGTGAGAAATTAAACAATTACCTTATCCCCCACAATAATTTCCCTGGAGTCCATTTAAGCATCTCATTTTACCTACTCACAGAAGCATTTTTTATTATTTTTCTAGATGAGAAAGAGTCACTCCCAGGGAACACTTCTTGTCTTGACACAGTTTTATCATAGTCAAGCTTTAACTCTCTCCCTTTGGTACATGTTCACTTTTTCAGAGATCTCTCAGCCTACTACTACTAAAATTTAATTTTGAACATGTTTTGTGCTATAGGAGTACTCAGCATTATTTACAACTGTCATCCCAGATTCTCGAATGAGCACTGGTAGGAATATGCTATAAAGAGACTCATCAAAATGACATCCTTTTCTACTGCAATTCACCTACTCGGTGGTGTAAACATCTGGCACCTTGGGTATGAACATCTTTGCTGTGTGAAAAGTAAGATAAACTGGTGAAAACACTGATTATTACATAGATCATGGAAAACATTTCTGTTCCCTTATACTGAATGACACAATAGACTGAATTTTCCAGAAAGGGATGGATGAATTAGTCCAGGTTAAAAAAGTACTGACTAAACCCCTGCTCAGAATTTCAACAAGTGTTAATCAAAACATTTCCAGAGTACAGTAATGTGTCCTTTGTTATTAACTTCTTATCACAACCCTTTGTTCCTGGATTCTGATCAAAAGCAGAAGCCCCACTCCTGTAACACTGCTTGGTTGTATTAAATTTGTACTAATCATAACCAAGAAACTGAAAAGCAAGTCTGTTGTCATGACTCTCTTTGCAACTTCATCTAAACTCTGTCTCTGAGTCCAGGTCATTACTGATGCAGGTGCTGAACAAACACATTCCTGCCCTGACATGCTCTTTGGAAAAGAAGAAACGAATAATTGGAACAAGGAAGTTTTACCTTCCCTGCATTCTGTAAAGGAAACTGAAGCACTGAGACACAACAAGCTAAATTTCCCAGTGTGATTTGGGTCCATATTCATTAAAATGACAAGTCATTGATCTTAATTACAATCCCCAGGATCTTGCCACACGGAACTCAAGCTGTTTGTGGAAGTTTAGCAGCATCAACTTGATGCACATCCTCAACTTTCTTATGCTAATTCCTAAAGACAAAAACATTCCCATTTGGTCAGCTTTCTTGGTGTCAGCCACAATTTTACAGCTCAGCATTATTTATTTATATTGCAGCCTAGCTTAACAGACACAGTCATCAACCACAGCTGTATCAGGGGCTTTACTACTGGAAAACAAAACTTCTAAATCCAGGTGTTAAGATGAGACCACTGAGATGAACAGGCAGTTAAGTGAGAAGTACAAGTTTATCAGGGCAATCAGCCTGGCCAGAAGGGACCAGAACTCCTCCAATCCCCTCCTGCAGACTGAACTCAGCCTGATTAATGTTAGGAGAGATGGCTAAAACTTACATGCCTATGAATGTTTCAAATATTCCTGTTCACTCTACCAAAGGAATACACACAAGGTTTACATGAGCTCTTCCATCTGTCACAGCCGTATTGCAAAATCAAGCGCAGTACCGTGCAACCCTATACCCAATGGTCTGCTGGAGTTTGCAAATTTTCTCTTTCACTACATTAATATTGTGGCATGTCCCCATTAAAATAATAAGATAAATAAATAAATTTAAATTAGGGGAGCCATGGCTTATTTCTTTCAGCATATCCTCAAGTGAACAGAATCCCTGGCTCCCCAGGCTGGGCTGTCACTACCTTCTTTCTGTTAAGGTCTCTTAACCACTTTTTTTCATCCTTCCAGCTCTTCTGAGAAAAGAACAGGAGGATAAAACATTCTTACAATTGTCTGTGAACTCATACACTGAGTGGCCTGTGGGAAGTCTGCTGCTCTGCTGTGGATTTCTGGTCTCTGGGACGTGGTCTGTGAGGCTGACTGCATTCAGGATACAACACCTTGTAGAGGAGGTGCTGTGATATGTTGGAAATAATTATTCAGGCATAAGAGTAGAGAAAGAAGTTGTAAAAGTAAAGAAAGATCCTCGACGGACATGAACACTGCCAGTAGCTACGAGTTCAGTGTGTAGCCTCTTTTCTCAGCGCATTTACTTTGGACAAAACCATTAAAATAAGTCATCAGCTGAGGTAGGTAAGTGTGCCTGTTAACATATCTATCCTAAAATACCTAAGTTATTGATAAATGATCAAGTAAAAGCTGCAGGTCACCATAACTTTATCAGACTTCTCACCCTAACAATCTTTTTCCATTTTGAATGACACTGTGCAGTTGACTGCAGAACAATTTGCTTTTTTGCTTTTCAAAAAAAAAATTGCTTCATCTGGATTTTGAAGATTTTTGATAACTAAATCAGCTTTTTTACTGCAATTATTTTCCTTTCTATTTCTCCATCTTTCACTTTACAGGGGCTGTCACTTGGTTTTGTATCCTACTCTCCTGGTACTAGCAGCATTTTCACAAGGGCCAAAACGCTGTTTTACAGCTGTACTCATCCAGCTTGGTTGAGCAGGCTAAAAGGAAAAGAAATGCAGCTAAATTCTGATGGATCAGGTTCTAACCATCTCTAACATATCATGTAACTTTTCATCCTTTGAGTAGTTTTACTGATTTCAGTGAAGGAGTTGTTATTGCAGAATATGAATAAGATGTCAGAATTTCACCCTAAATATTTCACTTTACAAAGGAAGCCAGGATGCAAAACAAAACACATCCTGAGCTGCAGCAGGATACAAAATTTGCAGTTACAATAAAAGTTGGGAGGCCTTTTTCTTCTTTGTGATGGTGCCCTCCTATTGAAAGTGTTTAATAAACAGAACTAGTTCTGTGTGAATTAAATGAAAGACGTTCATATACAAACCAAGTCTTCTAATCCCTACAGCACTACAAATAATTCAAACAAGTCTTGAAGTGCCACGATAATGGCACAAGATGGTTATCTCTGTATTATTGGTTTTGTGTACATCAAAGAAGGCTCTGTGGGAAAAAATGTTGCATAAAAAACCAAACACATTTCTTACAAAAAAAAGCAGACAATTAAAATTATCCAAAAGTTAAGGAAAATATGAACTAAAAATATTTTGCCTTTGAAAGTCTATATTACCCTTAAAACAATTTTATGGTTGATATTGTGGGCTCTGGATTAACATAAATGTCTGATTGAAAATCTTTGTAAGGATGTTAAGATTAAGTACACAGCTCTTAAGTTCTACAAACACAAAACTGATTTCAAAGGAATCAAGTGATGACAATGGATGTCCATGAAACAAAAATAATTTATTCATGAAGGCCTTTTTCACCAGTCAAGACATAAAGTTACAATAACTGGACTTGTCACTTGCTTTTAGATTTTCTTAAATTAAAGATTATGGGTCACTCTGAAAAAGGAAAGAAAGAAATATGAGCCAGCTGTACCTGTAGTGTGATAACATTGCCTTCAGGATAGACAAGGCACTGGTTGGTCAACTTTTATGTTGTAATTTTGGATGTGCATGAAGTAAAGAGGATGTGGTGCTGAACAAATGACCAAAAAGTGTACAGAGCAAAATCTACCTTGGACAGTGTCAGCAAAGTCTGGGGAGCTGTGAGGAGGGAAGGGAAAGAGAGCACCTTACTGTACATGACATTATAAAACAAATCACACAACTAGGCATGCCTACACCAGTGGAAGCATGATACACCAGGCAGAAGAGCTGGCCCCAGATGCTCTAAACTCTCCTAGAATATTCAAAACCTTTCACAGATGTAGAAATTCAAGTTCCTGGTGAGTCAGGTCCTCCTGATGCTTTGCACAGTCCCAGGAGCACTCCATGTGGAGGTGCAGTGGGACTGCATTTCATTTCTCTGATAATCGAACCACTGGACAAGGAGTGGGTAAAGTCCTGAATGTTTTGTGCCTGCCTTGTTGTCAGGCACAGAGCTGTGTGTTTGCCTTTATCCCTTATGCACATGGGTGACACAGTTCATCACACACACACAAACACTCACACTTTGATCAGAAGGCACGAACCAAGAACTAACTTTATTTAAAAGTCTGACTCCATTATACAGTATTTCTACAAAGGCCAGGGATTGGGGGAGAAGGTTGACACCTCTCCCCATCCCATTGGTCAAGACAACTGTCCATCAGCTGTCCATATCTCTAAGAACAGGAATGAAAACTTTCCTTGAAACTATGATAACATTGGCTAGTGTTTACAGACTAGAGCGTGAGAAAGAACCCAAAATATGAAACTGTGAAACAGAAGAGAAGGCTGAAAAAAATCAGGGTGACACATGGGGTCATACCCCACGTCCATACTGCAGCAGAAACATCTGCAACAATGTGTGACAGGCTTTACTCCGCACGGAGAGACACTGAGCTATGACACCCACTTATTTCCTGTCATACCTTTAAATCAAGGCTAAACGAAGCGAAAAGCAAATAGATTTTCAGCCCTTGTAAATGCACAGGGCAAGCTGAATGGATAAACTAAGATGATTCACCATCATATATTATTCTGATGTGTTAGAGTTGGCTGTATAATAGGTTCATGGCCATCTCAAAATGAGTGGAAAGGTGAGTGCTTCCACTGTTATTACTTGGCCAAAAAAAAAAAGAGTGTCAGTAATCCCTCTTCTGCCCTTCTTCACCATTTAATTGCAGTATTTTAGGGTTAACAATGGGAAAATGCTATGTACTCTTCAGGGAAAATTGACTGGGCTTTTATTCAGAGATAAATTACTTAGAAACAGAGGGAAAATAATATTCCATTGAAAATGACTCCTTAATGTCCATGTCCCTGTTGGGCCAGGTTAAAGGATGTATGGGCATATTTGCACAAAGAACTGCAGCTCTGCAATGCTGTGACTGGAGGAGAATCTCAGTTTTTCTGTATGAAGCTAAAGGGGAAAACTGTGTAGGAAATTTCAGTTCACCTGCTTGTCTGGGATGAAAAGTTTCAAGAAAATAACTGGAGTGTATCTGTTCATGTTTCTGAAGGCATTTTCCAACTTGGACAGCAGCTCAGATTAGGGTCACCTGGAATGCTCACTTCTGTAGGATCCTGAATCTATGGACACAGGTCCTCAAGGGCCTTTAAGGAGCTGTTCCACATCTTCCCTAGCAAATGGCTATGCAAGAAAAGAGGAGTAGGAGGAAAGATGCATGAACTGATTCTTTTGACAATGAGAATTACTCAGCTGGCGCTTCTCCCTTCTCTAGGGTTCAGGATGTTGCTCCCCGTCCATCTTTATAATGAGTGTGAGGACCATTTCCGTGGGAATGCATAATCATAACACAAAAAAAAGTTCATGACCACAAAGTCATTGGTTAAATGTGGGCTTATGAGGCTAAGCTGAAGATGCATTTTGATGTCCAGCTCTGCTATTTAGTTTCTGGAGCACCCTTTGTAGTGATCTGGCTGTGGTCCACTTGTTCTGAGTGTGACTAAGGAGTTGAATGAACTTCTCAAGTAGATTCAAGTAATATTTTTCACTCTTAATGCATCTTGAAGAACTATCAGTTTCATTACAGAAGTTGCTCTTTCCTGGTCTCTATAGCAAAAATAAAGTAAAAGAAAGATCAAGGCACTTTGGAAGGCAATCTGTCCCCATGTTCTATCTGCCTATTCACAGGATTAGGAGGATCAGATAAACCTCCTGGCTTTTCCATTCTCCACTAATACCAAATTACAATACGCTGGCCATTTTTCTCTGTCATGTTTTGAGCAGTTTCGAATGAGGTAGATTAAAACAATTTCATTTTTTTATAACAATTGCAGTAAATTTTAGGGTAAAGCAGAAGGCTCTTGTACAGCAGTATTTTGTTTCTTTCCCTCCTCAAGTTAAGGCTATGGAACATGGGGAGCTGATATTAGGTTCTGGCAATTTAAGTCTGTTTAGCAAGGTTTTTAATAATCTCTGCATGTATATCACAGAGAACCTTTTGCATATTGCTTTAAATAATTCAAAACTGCTCCAATATTGTATTAAATAATTCAAGAATTGGACAGGCTTTGTGATTAATGATGTGTACCTGGAATTTCTGCAAACACAGCAAGGAGTCAAAGTATGCTCTAGATACAAGTGTCCTGGCACAAGATCCCATTTACTCCTTGCCAAGGCAATAGTATGTATTAGAAAATTGGAAAAGTGCCTGCTACTCACTGGAAAACTGACTGAGGCCAATGGTTAATGTAGTGGCTGCTGAAAGAGTTTGTTCTTTGTGACAGACAATACTAATTTGGCTGAGAACCTCTATTGTCTTCTGACTTCCATTTTTAATCTTCATGAATAGCATTGATGCCTGATGTGAAAATTAAATGGAAAAATAAATATTTCTGCAGGAGCTGGACGTTTGTCCTTGTATTTTACCAGTCTTGATTTGAGAGCATAGAAAAGGTTTGCTTTGTAGAGCAAAGCACGTACGCTTATTTTGCATGTTAACTTAATCTTAAAGGGCTTGGAAGTTGCTGTTCTTCCCAGCTGTGCTTGGGTCTGTGATCCTGAAAAGTACCTGCAAGTCTGTTGACCTTCTCCATTTGTTTTTACAGAGAGATACAAGTGGAACAGCATTATTAAGGTAAAAAAACCCTAAATGCTAGAATTGCTGAGTTTTCACCCTGTTGACACAGCAGCCACTTTCCCTTCTCCGTACTGATGAAACAATTCTGGTTTAGACAGTATATCAACAGTTTTACCTAGGAAATGAATAGATTTCTGTAACCTCAATGTATTTTTTGGTAAAGGGATTTCTCTAAGACACAAAGAAAATCAATGCTACATTGAGGTAGAAATAAAGCAAACAAATCCTCCTAAATAACCTTTTTTTAAAAAATGAAGGATATGCTAGTTAGTAGAATGGAATACCCAGCAAGGAGATTACAATTATCAGCATTATTGGAAATACTCTGTAGATATCTTTAGGAGAGTCTGATGTTGGACTCCCAGCCCAGCCACCTCAGTTAGCAACCACTTTACAAACATCAAAAGGACCAGCTGATTTTAAAGGGTTTTGGATATTTTCAATGAAAGACTCCTCAGGGGATACACTGATAAGTGTTCTGCTTTAATATTTAAACACATTCAAGATTTCTAGAGGATGAGACAGATAAATAAAGAGGCCTGCTGCTGTGGCAAATGCTTTTGGCACGCCATGGCCAGTATATTCCCCTATATGTGCCTCTCTGCTCCAGCAGCAACTGGTGGCCTAAGGGCCATTGGGATAAGGTGAGGGACCAGCCTGGATGAAACAAATTTTTACAGATGCTGCACAGGGAATATTGACATTAGATGCGCAGGCTGGGGAGAAGGTTGGTGGGTTGGTTCTTGGTTTTTTTGTGGGTTTTTTTTGTTTGTTTGGTTTGGTTTGGTTTGGTTTGGTTTTTTAAGAATGTGCATCTCAGAAAGAATCTCAGGTATTTAAGGGCAGGGACAAAACCCAAGATGTATCAAATGACTGATATCTAAAACAAAGATGCAAATGTGCTCTGTATGCACATTTACATTTAAATAGTAGAAGCTATTGCAAATTTCCCACACAAGCCTTTATCTCAGTGGTTTAGAGATCCATGTTACAATAAAATTCAGCATTTTTACATAGGCTATTTGCAAAATGCTGCCCATCGTTTCTTAATAAAATGAAACCTCGGAAAGATGACCAATTAAGGTGCCGCTGTAAAAGTCTCACGGATTAAGCATCTTCCTTAAATAAAAGGGAAAGATGCTAATTTTCCATCCCTGTAGGTTAATTGAAGGAGCCATAGTATTCTTTTTGTGTTTCAGGGCACAGCAGGTGGGAAGGGAAGAGAGAGGATATTGCAGGTCAGCCACTTTTGGATTTTGATGGAGTCTGCCTTCTGTAAAGAATAATTCAACCACCCACTACCCATAACCATTTAAATTACAGTCTTCCTGTTATTATAAAGCAATGTCTCAAAGGAATAAATAAAATTGACAAAAATAGTCTTCATAAGGGTTGACACTGATTACATCAGACTGAACTCCCTCACTCATGGGGCTCCTCCAACTTTAAATGTCATCATGAGATGACACCTGTCTATCCTGCTGTCATTCTGAACACAGAATAAGTCTCTCTTCCCAGTGGCATCTTTTCATAGCAAGACCAATTCTAGGTCATAAAGCACAGGATGACAAGTCTTAAACTAGCACAAACTGAGTGGTTTCTTATTACTTTGTCTCATAGTAGGAGGGGGGAAACCAGTAAAGAGAGGGGTGAAAGGGAACTTCATGGCAGGTAAATTTAAAACAAATAAAATGCTGGATGTTGGTTCTGTAAAATTAATTTCTGCAGAAGACCATGTAGGAAAATGAAGTGACAGGTATTAGACAGAAATTCTTTCCTGTGAGTATGGAGAGGCACCGGCACAAGTTGCCCAGAGAAGTTGTAGACTCCCTATCCCTGGAAGTCCAAGGCCAGGCTGGATGGGGCTTTGAGCAACCTGGCCAAAGGAAAGGTGTCCCTGCTCATGGCAGGGGCATTGGAACCAGTTGACCTTTAAGGTACCTTCTTACCCAAGTCATTCTATGATTCTGTGACAGAAAACCTTGTCACTGCAATGTTTTGGATTAATCAGCAGTGGTAATTCATAGCCAACTGCTTATCAAGGACTACTGACCTTGTAGCTCTGTACTTCTAGAAATTGGCCAGTTGGCATATATTTTACTTTTTTAAATTCATTTTTATTGTTGATTCTTCATCTTGCAAGATAGCAGGCTTAGAAGACCACAGGTACTTCCATATCAAGTGAAATCAAAGGCCTAACTAGCCCTGAAGATAACAGCCTGTTGAGAAACAAAATCATGGCCAGCTGCTGTGACATGGCTTATCTGAAGCAGAGATGAGAATGATATTCAGCTTTTCTGAACAAGCCCCAAAATCTTTCTCCTTAGTCAGAAAAGAATTTATTTCCTGATGACTTACAGTTGTTTTACTAAATTTCTAGCACTGAGGAAAAAAACATTTCAAAATGTGATTGTTCACTGAAACAGATTTTTTTCCTACATTTGCTGCAGTTCATATTTCATCGCAGTACAATAAATTGACATAGTGCCCTCATGCCTCTTTCTCTTAGAGGGTGCCTCAGATATTAACAGTTCATTTGCCACAGAGCAGCTTGACTGGCCTCCCCGGCCCTACAGCACAAAAGGGAATGGTTATGGATACTCTGTGATACAAATTTATATCCCCTAAGGGCAGCATATACATTTATAATTTAATTCCTATGGCTTATTTCTTACTATTAGAATGGTTCTCTGAGCTGGTAGGAAATCCTAATTCTGGTCCCATATGGACAGCTGAGATAAAGTGCCTGCCTATGCTCCTTTTGTCCTGTGCACAGCAAGTCGGGCAGGACATGGAACAGCCTCACTACTGTGGACATGAGAGGGAAGGAAACAAACACACTTCAGGCTCCCACTTCAATGGCTGCCAGGCTCAGTGTGGTCATGATGCTGTAAAAAAACGCATTTAAACAGACATGCCTACACAAATTCACAAAGAATACTGCATCCATTAGCTCATGGGAAACTTCAGACTTATATGATGTGGCTTTTTGCTATTATATCGTCCCTTTCCCTGTGTGTCATTTCATTTCTTTGAAGCACTGAAGGTGCAGTGCAATCCAGACTCTCCAATTCAGAAAGTGTATGTGTGTAAATCAAAGAAGGAACTAGTTGCTCTGAGCTACTTCCAAATCTAAATTAAGTTGCACTTGCCAAAGAACGTGTTCAACAGCAGCAGGAGCACCTTGTTCATATTTTCCGTGTATTAAAAAAGAGCCTTTCCTATTATGTTCTAATAACATGCATGCTATTCAATAACTTCAGGTAAGAATACAAAGGATTAAAATGGTTTTATAGCTCTCCCAGATCCTCAAGCAACTGTGCTACGCTGCAGCTGCACACATTGCTCAGGCAAGATATAGCAGTAGGTAATTCTGCAATCATTGGCCCTCAACATGCGCTGGTATCCTGCAATCCCCTGGTTAGTCTGAGTTTTAGAGGAGAAGTTAAATCCTCTAAAAGAAGTCCTCCTAAGAAAAAGGAAACAAACCTATTTTATTAAACAAATATATTTGACAATAGGATTATCTGACTTTCTAAGCTTAGCATCCTGCCTTTCTCAGAAAGGCACTAAGCACACCTAATTAACTCTATAAAAGAAACAAAATAGGTTGGTTGGGTACTAAGATTTTCTTTGCACTAGTTGCATTGTCATGACTAAATAAAAAGGACTGATGTCTGGCTTTAAAAATGGAGGAGGGAGAGGAGGTATGGTGAGAGAAAGGAATTACCCATTGATTTATTCTTTTACTTAACAGCAAAGGGGAATGAGCAATTTAAGGTCAGCAGCATATTGTTCAGCTGGCCTCAGATCCTGCAAAATTACTAGCACTGTGTGTTGCAATAAATTGCATGCTTTTGTCATCCCTGTTTGTTTGAAATATGTGTGAAATGAAGAGGGAAATAGCTAAGACCAGCATTAAGAACTGCCCTGATCTGCCTAGAAGGTGAATGGAGACAAAATAGCCTGTTTTGTTGTTGATGGGAGAGCTCCTCTATTGCACAATCAGTCCCGCTGCTTTTATAGCTGCTTCCTTCCCTGATACCAGGGGTACACGCAGCTGGGTGGGTCAGGCGGGTTGCTGGAAATCCCAGCAAAACTATTCCTCTGGTTTCTCACCCTCTGTACCCCAGTGATGCACCCCAAAGGGCTCATGTTTGATTCTGCACAAAGTCTGTGTGCTGTCCTTGTAGTGCTGCAGGCTGCCCAGCCACCATGCCTGCATTTATTCTAACAATCCCTAAAGAACTCATCCTGTGCAGCAGAGATAAATTAAACTCAGAGGTGTGGCTCAGCCAAGGCACTGCATCACACAGTGAGCAGGTTACTGGCAGTCAAAGTAACTTTTCAGACTAATGACTCTCTCATCAGTCTAGGAAAACAGGTCCTGTTGCTCCAGAAGGTCATACTGGCCTTTATTTTCCTTCTGGTGATGTAAGCACTGATTATAGTGCAGTATCCAAGACAGGTAATTCATGTCAAAAGGTGGAGAAAGTGGCTTTGCTTATTGATGTGTTGTCATCGCAACATTCAGCCTTTCTGTTCATAGCTATTCATGTGAGTTACAGCAAACAGGGCTGTGCCTGGCATTAACCTGCTCCCCAGGCAGCTATTACTCAAAATGCACAATGGCCTGCAGGACACCAAGAGATTTGCCATTGCTCTATTGACCAGACACAGCCTTGTACTGCACTCTGCGATGAAGTAGTGTCAAAATGGCATTCCAGGCCATTGTCCTGGAAAAGTCAGAAAGCCACAGCTTGGACAGGTGCACTCTCTGCTGAGTCAAGAACTGCCTGGGTAGCTGGGCCCAGAGACTTGTGGCGCTGCACCCAGGGTGTCACTGGTCATTCTCCAGGGATCAGAATTGAATCCTGTTCAGTATCTTCATTGATAATCTGGGTGAGGGGAGTGAGTGTTTGCAAACAGCAAACTTGGTGGGGATGTCAATCTGTTAGAAGCTAGGAGGGCACTGCAGAGGGTCCTGGAAAGATTGGATCGATGGAATGAGACCAATTGCATGAGGTTCAATAAGGCCAAGTGCTGGGTCCTGCTCTCGTGTCCCAAGAAGCCCGTGCAGGGCCCCAGGCTTGGGGCAGAGTGGCAGGAAAGCTCCCAGCAGGAAAAAAGCCCTGGGGGTGCTGGCTGACAGTGGCTGAACGTGGCCTGGCCTGTGCCCAGGTGGGACAAGAGAGCCAAGAAACCCAGTGGCATCATGGGCAGCAAGTGTGGCCAGCAGGACCAAGGCAGTGATTGTCCCTCTCTGCTGGGCACTGGTGAGCCACACCTTGAATGCTGTGGGCAGTTTTGTGCCCCTCAGCTAAAGGACATTGAGGGGAGAGAGCAGGTTCAGTGAAGGGCAGTGAATTTAGGGAAGGGTCTGGAGCACAGGACTTATGAGGGACAGTGGAGGGAGCTGGGGCTGTTTACCCTGGAGAGAAGGATGCTCTGGGGAGACCTTATCACTCTCTACAACTCCCAACAGGATAGTGTGGCCAGATGGGATCAGCCTCTTCGTTTTACCAAGTAACAAGTGATATGACAGAAGAAAATGGCATAAAATTGTGGCATGGGTGGTTTAGACTGGATATTATGAAATTTTTCTTCACCATTAGTTGCCAAGGAATTGAATAGGCTGCTCAGGGAAGGCTTGGAGTCATCATCCCTGGCGATATTTAAAAGACATATAGATGTGGCATTTGGGGACATGGTGTGGTGGTGGACTTGGCAGTGCTGAGTTAATGGTTGGACTCGATGACCTTAAGGGTCTTTTCCAGCCTAAATGATCCTATGATTCCATGTACATGCTTGTCCTTCCCTTGTATATTCTTACTTTACGGGCACTGTAGCACCTAACAAAGGAAGTACCATGAAGTTCATCATTTTTCATTTAAGCTTCACTGGGCAACCAGATGAAACCATCCTAATGATGCAGCTCAATGAGCTTTGCAGCAGTGTGAGCCACAAGGTAGCATAGGAGGACTGGAAATTGCTATTTGTTGTGCCTGGTCCTCTGTCAGGAATTACTCCAGTCTCATATGGCTTTTGTGTATGAAAGCACTTTTTTCCAGCTCAGCCTTAGGAAAGGCAGGAAACATCCTGCATGTTATTTACGCTTGCTTTAAAGAAAATAATTACGGTTTTTACTGTGTGTCTTTGATTCTCTGTGTAGAAAAATCTTTTTCTTCACTTACATTTTATTAATCAATTGTGTCTCGGAGGACACAACCAGACTCATCAATTGAGCTCTCTGTGCCGGCCCTATAGAGGCACTGGGATCTCCACGTGCCTTCTCAACTCCATACTCTCACTAAGAGTGATGGAGGTGGGGAACCCTGAGCTGGGGTTGCCGCACAAGTTTTCATCATTACCAAAGGCCATTCATCAGAAACCACCTTTCCCCATCATTCCTCCAGTCCTGGGCTTGGTCTTTGTGTTACCCTTTGTTACTGTCAGGGATAGAGGCTGTGGTTCTTGCCACTGTAAGGATTCCACTTCTGTGTAAGGATTCCACTTCTGTGTTTCTTGTTGCAGGATAGGCAGGAGAGGATCAGAGCTCAGGAGGAGCCCGTGTGTAATGGGCAGCTGTTTTTATTTTAGATATCATCCTTTCATGGCTTGTCTAGACAAATAACAATATTCCAAATCTCTCAACAGCAAGAAGGAGAAGTCATTGCAACCAAACTGTGATCCAACCTTCATCTTCCAGAGGATATTCCTCTAAAGAAAAACTCCACAGTGTAATCCACTCTTTTGGAGGTCTAGAGGAAGCTCTTCTAAAGCTACACAGGGTATTTAGCACAGCCCTACTCTCTCAAAATGCCACTTGTGTAACTGACAGACCTCTGAAAGCAGCTTTTAATTTACAGCAACAGGACTATTTTTCAGTTTCTAAGAATTTTGTGCATTTTACAGTGGAAGGATATTTATTTCCACTTTTATGTACAAGCTGACTACAGCTCTGTATTACTTGGGATATAAAGCAGATGAGCAAAAGGCCTTTAAACTGGTGTTGTTGTACTTCTGATCTTGATTGATGTTGACACCAATTAGCAGAAAAGGAATCTTCCAGATAAAGGAAAAGAAGATTTTATTAAGCCCTAAATGCCAAGAGTCAGAATTCAATGCAAAATTCATTAGTGCTTATGGCAGGAGTCCTACCAGCTATTGCCAAGGGGTTAAAGGGAAATAAAAATTACATAAATAGGATTTTCAGGACTTTTAAATCCCAGCTTGAACAGTAAACTTGTTTGGTGGTTTCAGCTTGCTGTTCTATACCCCGATACATAAATGCTGTTCTGGTACACTCACTAGCTTTAATCAGAGGCAACTTCTAGAGAAATCAGTTATATTCCTCTAAATAAAGATGAAAAATAGAGATAATTTTTTTTTCATTCAGTTCTAAATCTTTTTTTATAAATACAACATTCATCAGTTAGAGGAATATGTCTTCAAATAATATAAATGTAAATTTTAAATCAATAAATCTAGNAATTTGTTTCATGTCCATACAGTGGCACAAAATGATGATACTTGCCTTTGCAGACTTTTACCCTTAAACAGCTGCTCAGAAAAATAAAAGGGCTTTGTAAATTTCCTGATGTTGTATCACAAATAAATCCCAGTTTGACAAAGCTCCAAAACAAGATTTGAAAGCTTTATAAAAACAAATATTAAATATGCTTTTTAGAACTAGGAATTAAATTCTTTGTACAGTTTTGTGTCTGGAGAACTTTGAGCGGCTGCTCTGTAAGAGAAGTGCCACTACTGCATGTTATTCTAATTCACAACTCTTACAGGAACTCTGTTTTGGAACGGGAAAAAATACTTGAGCAAGTGGCAGTTCCTTCCCCGCACTCAGAAATTTTCTTAAGTATTTATGCCTCTCCATGTTCACTAGATCATGTTTTGCCTTTTAACACTAAGCTCTTCAGCTTAGTAAGGAAAATCATAGGTGCCAGTTCCCAAATACCAGGCACTGCCTGCGCAGAAACGCCACAGGTTTTCATTCCCCTCTGCTCGCAGGGTATCTGCTCTTTCAGGTCAAAGGACTGCACACACATACACAGACAAATTTCTTGCAATTCAATTTAACCAATGATAACTCAATTTCAGCATGTCCTGAGACATGTTCTTCCACTGGCAGAGGATCCAGAAGACCATCAGTTTACATCTACTTGTCAGAAGCCCCAGGGCAAATGTTGACTCTGAATTTTCCTTCCAGTCTCATTTGCTGCATCAAATGTCATCAGTGCTTTTGACAGCAGCATCCTAGACTCGTAGCTAGAAAGTTATTGCCATTTCTTGCTTGCTGGGCACACCACAGATTTGGTTTGTACATCTCTCATCTTCTAGGGTTAAGCTCTGCAGTTTCCTGTTTCATTATACTGAGATAGTGCTGTGCACCTGAAAAGGTTTAAACCAACCCAGATTTATTTTAAAAATCAAAGCATCCCTTTCCTGTCTTTACATCATTTGCTTCTGCCCTGCAAACAACTCTTCCCCCTTCTTTAACACATACTTGTTGTCCCCTGCTGCTTAGGGCAGGAGTTCATCTTCCTGTTGATTTGAGCAACTTGCAACATAGTGAGAGCTTTGCTCTCTGACTGAGGCAAAGCTCTGGTTTTATTATTAAAAACCCCTTGCAGGTTGCTTATTAAAAATAAATAAATAAATAAAACCAAACAAACAAAAAACAAACCCAAAACCAACCAACCAAAAAACCCAACAGACAAACAAAAAAACCCTCCAAGACATAGACAACACTGGGCTTTGTTATTAAACAACATATTCTGAGTATTGGTGAGCCTAGAAACTCCAATTGGAAAAACGATTCTAGAAATGGAGATGTGGGATTTTATGGAATATGTTTTGTGTACCCCTACTATTATTTAATATGATATTGCCTCAGTTTCTTCTCAATCCTTTTAAACCGCACTGTGCTTTCACAGTATTTACATGTTCTGTGAATGAAGATGGATTTCTGCTCATTGTTGGTTGTTATTTAAGCTGCTCTGTTTCTTGGATCATGATTGTACTTGTACTGTAGCAATTTTATAATAGCAAACCTTCCTCAACTAAACATTTAAATGTGGAGAGATAGAATTCCTGTTCAGAGAGTAAAACCCATCTAGCAAAATCTCAGAGCTAGAGCCAAATTCCACCAGCTTTCATCAGTCCTTCAAGAGCAAGTGACACGTTGCAGAAAGCTGTCCTCTTCTGTTGTGATGTGTTTTCATGTTAAATGGGTTGTTTTATTGTCCCGCATACTAATAGTTTAGTCCTAAATGGTATCCTCACCTTTTGTCCCTGTTGCTGTCAATCCTTTCATAACACAGACCTTTCTTCCATTTTTCCCTATCAATCTCCCAATCTTCAATGCCTTATTAGTTGTTTGGGCTGCTGTGTACCCTTATTGGTTTCAGTATTGTAATCCCTGCCTTGTTCCTTCTCCCTATTGGATCCTTACCCTGAGCCCAGCCCCCAAAAGTCCCTTAAAACCCACTGTCCTGCCCTGAGGGAGGAGCTTTTTGCTTTCATTTTTACTTTTACTTAGACCTTTTGCTTTCACTTTTCGTTTAGAGACTTTTAGATCCTAGCCTCTACTCTGTCTTAGATTGCGTTTTATGTTCTGCTTTTATAATAAATGAGTCTCAGAGCTGCAGGCTGGTCCCATCTCGCATCTTTTACACCGACCTGCCGGAGGCTGCCCGCGGCACGCAGGGCCCCGGGGAACGTGTCACACCCCATCAAGAGCAGCGATATCGAAGAGAACCGCGACACTCTTCTGAAGGATCTCAGCCGAAAAAAACATGAGGAGACTGCCCAAGACTCAGAGACTGTTTGTTTGTTATGTGCCAGTACATAATAATCAAAAAAGAAACTGAAAAGCATTATGAATTGTTTCAGCTACTGTATCTCTAGAAGGATCTCTCTTGTGTTCATAGAACTGTGGGGAATGTTTGAGAAACCAGCAGATTAAAGGTATTTTTGTTCTCTTTCTGTTGCTTTTTGATGAGGAAAACATTGGGAAAAATGTGCCATGGAAGTAGAGCTTGTGAAACTTTCTCATAACTCTGCTGAAGAGGTCCTTGGAGGACCAGAGTGGGGCATTTACAAATTTGAAATAATGGAGCGTTGACTCAGTCACACAATAGGTACACTTTCAGTTGGTTTATAAAATAAGACAGAATTCTTGGTTAAAAAACTGTTTGCAGGGAGTCAGATCTGTTTCTATCTTAAGCATTGATTCTCTTAGTTCTTCCTTGATTGCAAACAGAGACAACAAAATTTCATGGGATTTCAAATTTGCAGTATACCAACAAGAATATTTTTAATCAGAGATGCAGTGATGACACAAAATTTAGAACTCTGCAGCTTTTCTCACTCTGGAGTTTCCTGTAGCAGCATGTAGAGAATAGAAAATGGAATATTCTTCATAGATATTCATCTATAACAGGACCTCAGCAGAAATGCTTTCATTGCTATCCCTGTCAGATTCTATGAATCCACAAATCCTGCTAAATACCTAATATCCCAGCTAAAGATGTGCCTGGATGTGCAGGCTGTCAGTTACCTATAAAAGGCTTCTTACCAGCCCCAGCATTGACAATAATATCTGCAAATGCTAAAGGTCCCTCAGCTGTCAAACAAGAAATCATCATCCAGCTGTGTGATAAATGTAACTGCCGGGTGTTATGTCCACAAGCACAATGTAAGAGGATAAACATCCAGGTCACTAAGAATGAACCTGACCAGAGAAAAAACATGTGAGAAAAATAGTAACTTATAGTTAATCCTGATCCTGTTGTCATTGTCAATAGGGGACATCAGCCTAGAGGTGTCAGCAGCATTTCCATTACTTCTCTTTATACCATCACACCAAATGTCAGTTTTGATGGTAGTCAGATGTGAGGCACTGGCAGTAAACTTAAAAGCTACTGATTCAACTGGTGCTTCAACACAAGCCACAAGCCATGGTGTGTGGAAGTGATAGAACTATGGTCATATGCACACTTTGGATCAAGTCTATGATCCAAAGTGTCTTCAGCCAGGACTGACAAAATAAGTACAACAATCTATATCAAGCCTCTTCCATCAGCACCATTGCAACATGGAGAGAGGGTAATACAATGGATCCCATTAACTTGTGTAATGTCTTCCAAAAACCAGAGAAACTTTTAGTATCTGTGTTATCCTGTGGCAGGGAGCTCCACAGCTCAGCTGGAAACTGTGCAAATTGTAGGATGAAAAAAATACAAACAGGATTTTCTTGACCTGTAAAGCAACTTATTAAGAGAGGATATTTTTCCTGAACTGACAGAAGATGGAAGTCATGCTCCAGAGAACATGTGGGCATAATCCACAACAGCAGAAAAACACCAGCAATTAGTCAGGATCCTTCTATTGACTGACAAGAAGTAGACATATACTATCAATGCAGACCAATCTTCTGAGCACTCAAAGTGTGTAAATTCAACCTAACGTGTAAATTGCACAGTAAGTGACAAGAATTTCAGAACATTGATTACTTTGAGACAGTCATTTGAGGAATGAATTCTTTCAAGAAATATGAAACTGCTGGTCTTGATGGCATCTGACAACTGAGTAGATAAAATACCTTGGTTGAATGACAAATACCCGAATACTACAGCCATTTACTGTGCATTGCTGTCAATGTGTTTGTGCTTGTATCTCATAGCACTCCAAAAATCAGAGAAAGATGCTTCAGAGCCAAAGAACAGTGGGTTGTGTCCATACGGCATCATCTTCACAAATGGCATCAGCATCTGATCCTAATTAAATTAGTTATCACCATTTGCTAAATGGTTCCTAATACTAGAGCAAGCTGGACTGTTCCCAAAAAATCCCTGCTGTTTAAGTGCTTAACATCACTGAGCAGTTCCAAGAGAGCCTTGGGAGGGCATGGACAGATACTCTATGCTTGTAGATCCATCAACAGCTGCTCATGACACTGGAAAAATCTGAAGTATGGTTTCATTTGTAATTATTAAATTACACAAATTGATCATCTCTTCATAGGAATTTCACACTGAAAAGTTTACATAAACCATGCGGGAACCAGATCCAATGGTACAGACTGCAATATGAGCTATTAGAAAAGAGTACTTGTACCAATATTTTTGGCATCTGTCAAAAAGCAACCAAGCTATGATCATATAAAATCTAATTTCTTGAAGGTGACTAAGGCATCACAATCCAAAATTAGGAATGCAGTTTTAAGGACTTCATGCAAAATCATGGCCTTGGTGACCAGATCCTTCCTGGATATCTGATTAGTGCATCCAAAGCCAACTGTATATGAATTCAGGGGAAACAGATGTGAGTCTCCTCCACCTTTAGACTCAATAAGCAACTCTGAACATCCAAGATTGAGGGTGACTCACTTTTGACTAGCACAGGATCCATCTAGGTATCATGCTGAATTGTACATTTTACTGGAGGCCAAAGAGATCAAAATGCAAAGTGAGTGATCATAAGAGCTCAGTTCCCAAATGAAGGTGATGAGGGAGATGAGGAGGCTGATGGCAACCACACAGTAATGTGAACTGCTGAACTCATGTAGGGACACTCAGACCTGTAAGTGTGCTCTGTGTCCGAATGATCAGGGTTTGCAGGGTTAGATAGCCTGTAAGGAATCAAAATTGCATTGTCTTACTGGATATCTTGGATAAGCCAAAATCAAACTGTTATTTTGGGAGTCATCCTATCTGATATCACGAAAGTATGAACTATTACCAGAGAATGCACTCTGAATGTTTATGGTGGTGTTGAAAACTTCTCTAGTTGCAGCAGAAGAAGAGAAGCTATGGTAGCTACATAATTGACAGTGCACAATATAAACAGTAGGGTATTTAAAATTTGCATGGATTAAAAGAAAATAGAAGAAAATTTCTTTGCCTAGTAGCCTGGGAATGAATTAGAAAACTTAGAGACTTTCTCATACACGGGTCAGATGGAAGAACGAGAACATCCAGAAATGTGATTATTATGAATAAATAGAAATGTGTGAAGATAGAGCCCAGTTGAACAATACAGATATCGTGGTTTGTGGCATCTTGAAAGAGTTGAAAATTATCAAGGATTTAGCCCAGGCAACCCACTGGTGCATCTCTCATGTTGACTTTATGAAACCTCATCAGAAAAGAAGCAAAGGATGTGTATCAGGAAAAAGGAAGCACAGACGTAGCTGTGCAGGCATGGAAGGATAAACAGCCCTGTAATTCCCTTTCTGCAAATCACAACAAGGCAAATGACTGAAAAGCCTTTTCCAAGCCCACCAGTCCTTGACAGGAAAGAGCAAATAATACCTTAATTGCCAAAAATGGCGAGGAGAGGAGAGGAAAGGAGAGAGGGCAGAATGTCACGGTTACAATTTGTTTCCAATTCATTCTCTCTCTCCAAGGTCCCTCCAGCCCTTTAAGAAATCTGTACTTAAAACATAATGGACTAGACAATTTCCAAACCAGAAGCTTGGTATAATTCATTTTAATGCTACTCCAGTTGGCTGGGCAACACAATAGATCATCACACTGCAGGAGAACCCTTTGGTCCAGACTATGTATCAGACTGAACTTCTAGATCTATAGCGTATTTATCATAAGTCCGCTGCCACACAAGGTTATCGTGCTGGTAAGCAGTATTTCTCCATCTCTCAAATTTGGTTCTTCTGTTCAAAGTGGAGCTATCCAACATTAAAAAAAAATAAAATAGCCTATACTGACTTAGTCAGTCACATGGCCAGAGTTCAATATCCACCATGACATTCAGGGAAAGTATCAGCCAGCAGTATGTTTTCACAAAATGCTTAATTCTATCTTTTTTTAATATGAGCCAGTGTTTAATCTTGGAAAGATGCACTGTATTGTAATTAGTTTCAGCTACATCAGATATCTTTCACTACTTTTTCTGCTTAGAATAAGCTCCACGAGTAAACAGAGGATTTCTTTTTTCTGAAGGTTATTCCCCTCAGTATATAAAAAAGAAGAAAAATCTGCATGGTTTTGGGCCATTTTTTCCCAAATCCTGTGAAAAAACCCTTGGAACACACCCAACTTGTGGTCACTGACTGTTTCTCTACCAGGAAACCAAACCAAAAAGTCCAAGATGTCACAGGAGAAACGTCAAAGACATGGGATCATAAGAAGTGTCACAACTAATTAATTTGTTTTGGAAGAAACTTGATACTTGATGTTTCCACTTCATTCATGGGAAGTAAGTGCTCTGAACTTCTGACAAATCAAGTCATTTATTCAAGCCCCTTACTGTGAGCTCTGCTGCTGGGAACTTGGTTCCAGGAGGTTTAACAGATACAAGTGTAACAGAAACAAAATCCACTTTTGCTCAAAGGTCATTGTCAATAGTGTTATTTTTTACTGGTCTTGCTTTCCCTTTGGCATACTTCCATTTTTGTCTATAAGTGACAAGTTTGACCAGAGCAGCATTGATTAAACCAAACTCAGAGACTCACTCAATATTTCAATGATTGAGGATTGCTGGAGGAAAATAAATATTTCTTTTCACTTTGGCTTGCATTTCCAGCTAGGAGCAAAGCCAGCAGTGATAGAAATCTGCTGTGCAAATGTTTCTCTATGCAATTTCCATCCAGAAAACCTCATGAATTCCCTCAAGAAAGCCTGTTCTCATCATCCCACCTTGTTCCAGTAAGCTTCTGAGGTCTGAAGAGCTGAGTCAAGGTCCCTTCTGGCTAACTGGTTTGATCCAAACTCTGCTGCCTGTTCTCCTCCTCTCCTCAATATTCACAGAGCTGCAGCTAAAACTTCTGATCCATTACTATTCAGATTGTGTATCTGCTTACTGACAGTCCTTAACTCTTTTCATCATATCTCTAAATCTGTCGTTAAGGCCTGGTGTTGTTTGTTCCTGCCCATATTTATGGTGTTATCTCTATCATTTACCCTTGTTCTGCCTTCATACTCTTTCCTTAAGCTCATCCTTTCTTCTGGTCCATCAGGGCTGTATCACCCTCCTGCTTTTGCTCAACCCCCTCACTTTCTATCCCCTTGACAGACTTCTCCCTCCATGTTCTGCAAGAATCAGAGCTACACTCTTGGAGTGCTTCTGAGAGTCAGTTGTTACTCCAGCATAAGATCCTTCTGAATCTCTAAGAAAGAAGAAAACAAAGCACAGGAGAAGTAGAGAAAATGAAGGAAAGAGGAGATGACAAATGGAAGTTGATTGGCTGGAACAACAGATAAAAAATTCAGGGTTCCTGCTGCCTCACATTTTCAGAGTAATTGTTAAAAAAAATATTACCTATTAGTCAAGTCAACTTATTAAATAATTTGAGCCTTTGTACTACTAGATTTGGGTGCAAATTTAATTGGAGAGTATCGGGGCAAATTGACACAGAACACATTTCCTAACTTCTGCCTTGGGGCTAATTTAGATACCACGGTAACACAACATTGTTATTTTATAAGCTACCTGAAAACCAGCATTACTCTGTTATGCTGGTTTTGACAACCACCAGGGAAACTAAACTTGGCTCCCCCCAATACCTTCTTCCCTTAGAGAGCCAGGCAGGATGGCCCCTTTCCCACTTCCACCCCCTGGTCTTTCCTGCTTAAACCATGTCCCTCATCATGGATGTGTATGGTATAGAATATCCAACACCAAAGCTCTACCCCTGGCTTTATAACCATAATACTGTGTTCTTCATTTCCATAGTGGACAGAGGAAATCTTATTCCTCTATTGAGAAATGCCTATTAACTATGTCTGTATTTAGGATGTTTTTAAAAGGTAAACAGAGACTGTAAGGTGATAAATGTCTCTCACCTGTACTAATTCCAGTGGTAGGAGGACAAGGGGTGTGGTGCAGACCTGCTGGTGCAGCACGTTTTCTGATCAGGATTTTTACATAAGCAGGCAAATGCAAAGCATGGAGACCTGTTTGGCTCCCTCCCATCTCCCTCCTGGCATGGCTGATGCCTCTTAACTGCATATCATGGTTCTGGTTCCATCCGTGCAGCCCAACAAACTTTTATGAGGACTCCCAAGTTGAAGCTTGAGCTTTTCAAGTGATTCATTTCAAAATGTGAGCAAAATCCATCCTACTCATTTCAGGTAGGCAGCCAGTAAACAAATCCTGTGTCCTGTCATTGAAGGTCTTTCTGTTGTTACACACTGCTTAGAAATTGTCTTAAAGTGACTGTAGTGTTCCACTTGTTTCTTTTCGACAGTTAAAACTTCTTCCTTCTGTGCAACCACAGTGTTTGCTCAAGGCCTGCTTCTGTGCTGAGCAGAATCTCTGCTATATTTACAAAGTAGAAGCCAATACAAAGAGTGCTGACTGTAATGAACAGTGTTTGGAACGAAATGTCTAATGAGTATAGATGCCATCAAAGCTGTTCTCTTGCTCAGAAGTGGATGTTAATGCCAATTACTCATGTTTCTTGATTAAACTCTCACCGAACATTAAGTACTGCAGAAAAAAGGTCCTCCATGACAAAATATGCAGATTGCAGTTGAGTCAGAAGCTGGTACAAAGAATCCAGGGACATAGTGTACTCTGTGTTGTGGTGCTTCACAGAATACATGGGAGTACATTGGACATGATTTATAGAAGGTATCTGTGCTGAGTGTGCCACTAGATCACAGACAAATAAGTGCACACTGGGCTGAGATGTACTTTCAGGACAATGGAAATACTTCCATGAGTAAAGAACTAGAAGAAGACATTTTACATGGACAAGAAGATGTTCCACTAAAGATGTGACAGATCTCAGGATCTATAACCAGGAATTGTGTAAACCAGGAGGAGTCAGATGGTGAACTCTCATAGTTGGATTTTGGGATACTGGCCAGTTTGACTGGATCCATGTACACTACTCTATTGGATAAACCATTCTGGGGTACATCTGCAGTAATTTTGTTTTATGAATGTTTTGGTTTGATACAAAAGTGTCAGAAACCTTGCTATGTATATATATGTATGCTTGAGCTCTGAAATAAGGTAAAATGCACCGAACAGAAAGAAAGGTGAACATCGGGTTTCTCTGAAAAAGTGAAAAGGTTTAATAATGGAGCTACAGGGACCTGTGTTTGTTCTCTAATCATCAAATCAGAGCTTAAAAGCAGAAGGGATGCATAAATTATCTATTCCCAGCCATCTTCTCTGTCTCAGGCCATTGCACTTACAGAGCTCCCACTGCCTTTGGTCAGATGTTTCCTGGAGCCATGACACAGTGACACCCTAAACCCCTCACACTCAAGTCACACAGTGGATATAATATTGGGAACAGATAATAACAAGAAAATTTAAAGAAATAAAACTGAAGGTGGCTGGTGGAAGAGCAAATTTCAGTCCTAGATTCAGACTAGGATAAAGTCTTCCATCCAAATCAATCCTGAGGGTGTCATGAGCACCCAGACCCTGCTACACCTGCCTTCCCACCAGCACCTGTCAGAGCCCTGTTTACCTGAAGAGTTCACAGATAAATAGATGCATTATATGAAATCTGGGGGGAGAGGAGTGGCAGGGACATAGATGTGTCTTGTCCAGGGACAGGCAGGAAGCCATTAGCAGAGATGGAAAAGGCCACGGATGTCCCAGCTCCAAAGATCGTGCTTTAAATATTTAACTACCCAATGTTTATCCCATTTGTTATCAATAGATCACAGCACCCGGCTTAATGCTTTACTCCTTGAAAATATCACTTCATAAATCTTCATGACAAGCTCATGCAGAGAGTGGGTACCAGTGTTATCCCACTTCTCCAAACTGGGACACTCACACGGTCACAGCAGGGAGATGCAAAACTGACAAAAGATCCTTCTGCAGCCGCTGGGCTGGGAGAGCCCGAAATGCTCACAGAACTCTCTCCACCAGCCTTGCAAAGAGCAGAGCATTGTGATTTAAATCCAAAGCTGTGGCTGCTTGAGGATGATTTGCAGGAAGTGCAAGAGTGGCTCTGGCTGAGCAGACAATTCATAGGAATGGTTGAGCTAAACGATCTCTGACGGGAAGAGGAATGGGTCGGGAAAAGGGATGCCTGGATGCCGTGCCTGCCCCTGCCGAGCCCCGGACCAGCGCCAGCACTACCGGCAGCACTGCAGCTCTCACACAAATTCAAGTTAGAAGGAGAAAAAGGAAGAGATTGGAAGAAATGGGGGACATATGAATCATATCTGCAAGACTTGAGTGTAATTTCATTTTGAAATCTAAGATTTAAACTAATGAATTCCTTGGCCAAAAGTTATTCTAGCTTCTCTAGGCAGGTAGTAATAGAAAGAAATGTGATCTTTTTGATTAAGCCAGAACATTTATTGCCGCTGGGAAGTGCTGCATGTAATGTACCATGGGGATACGGTGCTTTCTGTAACTCTTACTACAACTGCAATATCTGAAAAGCTTCAAAAATACAGTATATAGGAAGTCTCAAATAATCCTCCTTAACTACATTTATACAACAGAACACCTATCTATTAAGGTGTTAGAGGTGCTTCTAATGAAATAAATTAAGACTAAGTCCCAATTCTGCTTCCAAACACATCATAAATCCAGACAACTTGTCCTACTTCTGTAGCATTATACCAGATTTAAATCTATTTAACAAGGCTCTTAAATTTATGCCTTACTTGAGAACTTGAGTATTTCTACCAGTGGCATCAGGGCTCCTCTCATAAGCTTTAAATCTTAAAAAAATTTAAGCATGTGCCAGGGACTAAAAACTGACCGCTGCAGCTAAAAAAAACAACAGATTGTCAGAAAACTGAAAGCTCATACAAAACCATTAAGGAAAATAAAAAGGCACAAGAGCTTTAGGAGGAAAAAATAAAACTTAAAGTATCGAGAAAAGCAATAATATCCTGAAAGGAAAAAAGAGAGGTGAAGTCTGGGAACACATACCTCCTTTCAAATGCTCCAGTATTTAGTCCTTCCTTAGGATCCCATCATACAAATGTTTTCCACTGAGAAGCTGAGCCTCTGCCTCCCCAAAAGCTTACACCTGAGATTTTCATACTTGATATTTCCATTTCTCTGTAGCTAATTAATCATTCTACAAATTCCACCATTATCAGCAATTTACCTTCTGGGGAAGTAAGGCGCAGGAAAGAGAAAGAACTTACCTATGGCCTTCTCACACAGTCAGTAGGAAAAGACACCTGGGCATCCATAAATATGGAAAAAAAATCTATATATGTTTGGCAATAAGCTTTTGGGGCTTTGCTTGCCATTTGGACCCGTGCAGGAAATAGAATTTTCCTGTTCTTGTCAACCTGAAATGCCTCCAAGGTCACAACCGCTCAGCTGGAAGATGGTAAATACCACAGCCTCATTTCCTTAATCACACAAGAGATAAACTCAGCCTAACCTCTTCAGTTTACTTTACCAACTTTACTCTGGGATCATCTTTATGGCCCAGGTGACTCCCAGCTGAGCCAATGCAGGATGCTTAAGTGATATTGTAATATGAATAGCAAATCTTAACTTGGGACTGAGCAGGAAGCTCCTGAATGCTGACAAACAATTATGTAAAAAGCCACTCCAGAGGTCTGTGCAAGCACAGGGGAAGGCTCTGCCTGGCTGTGGGCATGTCAGGCTGCCCAAAGAAGCACAAGGATACTTGGCTTGCTGTCTGCAGGTAGGTCTTTGACTATCTTCTCCTACATCATGCTTTGGACCACATACCTGATTGGCATGTTGATTTCTTCCCCAAATAATCAACCCCTAATTAAGCTGAAATCTGCTTGATTCCACTAGCTTGTAAATGCTGCATTCATTATCCAAAGTTATCCAGATCTGAGTAAAGTGAAGGGAAACAAAAACTCCTCACAGGGTTTCACACTCACTCCACTCATCTGCAGAGATTTCAGGCGCTGAGTGAACCCTTCTATCATTCTTCAAACAGACGTGGGAAGGGGCAGTGGCAGATCACCCACCAGGAGAATCAAGGTGGAGGATTACTCTCCTTTAAAGTGACTAAAGCCAAAGGGACATTGGGGCTATATTTGACTGGAACCAAGGGGAGAAGAAATAGACACTGCCCTTCCATGTGGTTGGTATTGATCTCCCACCTCCTTCTCTGAAGCACAGCAGGTGCTGCCTGTGGAGCAGCTTCCACACCCAGGTGTTGTGCTGTAGAGCTCCAGTGTGCCTGTGGTGCTTGTGTTCTGGAGCATAAGGCTCAGGATCCTGGCTCCCACCTGCCCCGCAGGAAAACTGGAAGGAAATATCCTCTCCCACTTGCTTGTGCAGCATCCAAGCCTTTTGTTCATATTATCCCACCCTGTAGGGGAGGATGGGGTCTGATTGAGGCTCCCAAGGAAGTGGCAACTCAGCCATTTGGCTGGGCTACACACAGGGAGCCCTGCCTTGGCCATGGATTAGAGTGGGCATCTCCACAAGGCTCCATCTTTATCTCCTTTTATTTTTTGAAGTTGCTGAAAAAAATACCAGTAGGACAGTGCCAAAACAGAACATGGAAACAGCCAGACATGACCACAGAATGCAGGGAGAGGGATCAGGAGTAGAAAAGACAAGTTTGAAGGTGGATGTGCATTTTCAAAGACAGTTCTGATTTGATGCAAAAGCATTTAGAAATTTGAGTTGAATACAGCAAGTCAGAACAAGCCAACAGCTGAGGTAGTTTCACCTGAAGCAGTGATATTTTATTTCAGCTTTCACAAGTATTTTGCCTTTCCCCACAACGGACCATGAGAAATCAGTGGAAGTTGCTATGGGACCGCTGATGCTCTCCTCTCTCTCTGGCTGACCTCCCAACCTCAGCCAGAACACAGCTCTGCATCCCCATGTTCCCAATCCCAGAGGGCTCCCTCACACCTGGCTGCAGCTCCTCTTGAGTGCAGCTCTCTACATCTCAGCTCCTGACTTCAGCAACCACTGGAAAACAGCCAGGAGGGGAAATATTACCCAATGAGGGAGCCACTCACCAAAGGGAACTGACTTGCATTATTTCCTCCATAATCCACATTTGGAGCTGGTTTTAAATTTCTCTGATCAAGCAGAGAGATCTGAAGGCAGCTGTCTCAGATCACCTCAAGTTTAGGCTTTCTACCTCCTTGCTTTTACAGCTCTAGTTTTCTTTTGTTTTCTTTAAAAAGAAAAAAAGCCCTCCAAGCAAAATTATCTGTTTCAGGTTGAACATAACACCCATTGAAATCTAAATGAAAGCTCTTGAAAACACAGAAAAAAAGATAACAGATTGACCCAAAAAATATACTGCCTAATCAAATCAATATAAAGATTTTTTTCCACAATACCTATGCCCTGGAACAAGTACGATTTCTGGTTGTGCAGACATAACTTGCCCCCACCTTCCCAAAATTTTAATCAATTAATCATTTTTTTCTTTACATAGACATCCATAAGGAGGGGGGTTTTTTAGGAGAATTACTCACTGAAAGTGTTTTTATTAAGTTCTTTTAAAAAACAATAATAAGTTAAATGTGCCTGCATCAATTGTGAAAGTGCATATGTTCAGACATTAAAATCAGTCACACTTATTAAAAATTTTCAGTGAGTAATACCAAATTCAAGGCTGTTTGGGAACTGCTTATATTTGCTTCATTCATGACAGAGTTATTTTATGCTGTTCTCAGTCTGAGATTAGATTGCTGGCATATCTTCATTCATGTGGAAAAAATAATAACTTCTAAATTCCCCAAAATGCAGGTATCACCGTTCAGCCAACTACTCATGGATTATGTAAAGGCTTGGTCTTCATTAATGACTGGCCATAATCTGTATATTTGTAAGGTACATAATAAGAGCTCATAAGTAATATCAAATAGAATTTGGACTTCAGGGCCTGAAATTCAAAATTAGGTTTTCAAACAGTGTGACCCTCCTCAGCAGTTTGTCTTTGCCTGTTGACAAGCAATGCTGGATAGGTGATAGGATATCTGCAGTGGGATTATCAGGCATATTGTTCCTATTACTGACACGTGCAAAAATCCACATTCTTTTATATGAAATTTACCAAATATAACATTATGACTATCATTTTTGTTTCTTTTTTTAGAAAAAGCCTATTGCAAAATGATGGCAGAGCTAAACAAAACCCCAGTTTACAAATTTGAAGAAATTTTCAGAGTCTCAGGTATAACAGGAATGGAAGTAGATTGATACCGCAGATAAAATATGTTGAAAACAGTATAGAGAGATGGGCTATTTAAAGTAGTAAGAGGAAATAAGACTGTAATGAGGGCTTACACAGAGGAAAATAAACTGATACAATAGAGAATGGAGCTCTCAGCACAGACAAATAAGTGTGGAGAGATACAAAAGGTATCAGAGAGATACCAAAGGCAGAGTAAGGCATGAAAACCAACAGCAAGTGCAGAAACAGAGCCCTTCAGGCTACAAGATAAACTGTGAAAAAAACCCACACTGAGTCTCCATTTCAGAAGTACATAAACGACATCATCTGTGTCCTTTGCAACAGTGAAAGAAGCAGTTGTCGAGGTTTGTGGAGGTGCAGAGGACAATAGGAAAGGACTGAAATAGTGCATAGTACAGTGATGGAGGTACCTATATCCCCCAAGACATGATGCACCAACACTAATCATATGCAGTATCAGCAATGGATACATTTTCTGCCTTCCAGCAACATTGAAGAATCAAATCTGTAGAAATATTAGACTTAGCTTTTTTGTTCCTAATCTTCAGAAACACTGGGATTTTCTTGAAGTGAAAGACACTCAAATGCCTTAGTGGGTGAAGATGACTTAGTGGCAACAACAGATGGACAGGACTGGTGACAGCTGTCTCCTCATAAGTGGCACGAGTGAGTTGTGTCCCCCGTCTCAGTCTGTGTTTGCACAGGGCTGCTACTTCACAGTCCTACTGGGAGCAGATAAATAGTGCAAGGAGGACACATGGGATGTTCTCCTTACTATGGAGCAGCAGAAGTTGCTTTTGCTCCAGCTACTGGAAGACTTCTGCGCAGGCACTGTGCTCTGTGCACAAAGCATCTGGAGTGCCTGTGTGATCAGGATCCCCTGCATTTTCCTACAAATTATCCTCCTGCATTAATATCCGTGGAAGAAAAAATACAAAATGCAAATATTCAACAGCAAAAATGTAAAAAACTGTTTTGTTGACTTTTTTTCAAACTAATCAAGTGCAGGACTGTGTAGCAAACTGCTTCTCACTTCATCCACAGCCCTCCAGGTGCATTCCATGAGGGCAGAGCCTCCAGGAGGAAGGATGAGAGAGGCTGTCTCACTACTGGACTCACCAGCCTTCAGTGCTGTGTCACATGAAGTGAATCAAATTGGTTCCAAGGGAAAGTTTATTAAAGATTGCTGAAGTGCAACTGTTAGATTGCGAATTCTTTAGGGGAAACACGAAAAAAAAAAAATCATGCTTTTTCCGGGTTTGTTGTTTGGCAGGTGTTTCTGCAAATAAATGAGAGCCCCAGCAGACTGAGTGACTTGCAGGTTCCTCCTGCCCTGGTGGCACCTGAGCTACAATGTTAAGCTGGATGCCTGTGTCCCCATTACCCATCCTCAGACCCAGCTGCTCCCACACCTGCAAAATCTGTGCAGAGGAAAGTTCTCTCATAGATTCTATCTCTGACTCAGATGGGATGGATGTATCCTGATTTGCTGGCATAAAGGAATGTATACCTGGCAGGCACTGACACTTAGAACCAAGCAGGATTTCCAACACTGTGCAGAGGCTTTTTCCCCCAAAAAAGTTAAAGTTTGCATAGCTTTAAAACAGCTCCTGGAGAAGATGGCAGCAGCTGAAGGAGTTTGGCTGGAAATTGTGCTACCCCTTGATCCACCCGCACTGCGCAGCAGCTCTGTGTGCGACTCCCGGATTGTTTGAAGGTGCTTGGGATGGCTTCAGGCTTTTGGCTTTTTTATGCAAGCAGATTTTCATGCTTTGATATCTTTTCTGACATAACTTTTGATCCAGTGAAGGTGATGCTGACATTTTTTTCACAGTGAATATTTTGTGTACAGTGCTGCTGGAGCATTGCTGTTGCCTGAGTTATTTTGGAGGAGCTCTTTCATAAAGATGCAGCCTAATAAATATGATGAAAAGTGAGAGCTCTGATAACGGCAGTCAGGGTGTCTGCCCTGGTCCAGACCGAGGCATTGCAGCTTGTCAGCATGCAGGGGCCATCAAACACAATCCAGGAGAGTTGTGAGAGAAGGGGGAGCACAGCACAGACTGGTCTGGGGCTCGGTGCAGTGAGAACAGTGCTTTGGAATATCCAGATTATTCCCCCCCAAAAAGCAGATGATGTTTCAAGCTGTCAGACTGGCAAGTTTTGGGAAAAGTGAAGAAACCCTGGTGGAAAGTCTGCTCTTTGCTGTTCCTGCCAGGGTAAAGCAGCACAGGGAATGAGGGTCACCAGCCAAGGAAAGCTATGAGCCTCAGGGAACCCCCTGCTGAAGGACTTTCAGCTAATTGAGAAAGTCAAACATCCATATTCCTGCTGAAAAAGAGGCTGCACTACCTTCATCGGGCATTTCAGCTACAAAGGGAATTGTTCATAAAGGCAGAAGGAATTAAAGAAGGGAATTAAAGGACACAGAATTTAATGGGGCAGATTGATGTGCACACTGATGGGATATACTTCAAACTGGCTAAATGTCTGTTTTGGCTGAAACAGCTTTTTTTTTTCCCCTTGGCAATGCTATCTGTGATTTTTGTTGTTTGTAAGTCATGCCTCTTGCTGTGACCCAGCAAGAACTGAACCTGGCCAAATAAAAGGTGTGCTTTAAAAAGTATAAATAAATAAATAGATAAATAAATGATAAAAAATCACTACATGCCCTAATTTCTACCTTTCTAAAGCCTATGAAAGGAAATGAGTTTTGTGCTAATGTAGGTCTCAATGCACCAGAAAGAAATCCCAGCTGAATTGCAGCCTGCCTGGCTGCAGTGTAAGGACTTTTTGGAGCACAATGCTTTCAAACTAAATGCAACCAACCCCCGTGATAACCAAGGAGAGGACATGGGGCTGTGTGCTGTCATCTTCTCTTTCCTAAACTGATGAGGCAGCCTAATTTACCTGTGTGTCTAATGGTATGGAAGCACAGTAATTTGGACCTTGTACGTTTTACAAGGAGCTAAGCTATCCTGGAATTATATTCATCCAACTTTTCCAGTTGTTGGAGTTACCCAAGTGCGAGCTCCTGTAGTGGGACTTCCACCAGAGTCAGTCTTGCATGGATTTACTTTCCGAGGGAAAATTACCCAACCAAGCTAAATCATTTCAGGCAGAGCAGTTGTAACAGCTTGTTTACATGAATCTGCTCAGAAAAGTTGATCTGAATTTTTAAGTGGATTAGTTAAACTGCATTAATTAAAGCCCTTTGTGGGAACTATCAGAATTAAAGTGTCTCTGATTTGATTTGATTTGGTTTACTTCTTTTCCAAGGCTAAGTCATATTAAGGCCACTTTACTTGTGAAACAAGAGATTTAATGCAATTTACTTAATTCACTTTAAACTCCTGCCTTTAGTTAATTTAAATCAACTTTCCTGATTTTCTCTGTATAGACATGCCCAAGGAAAATGAAGACCACTGAAACAGAAACATCTAAGAGAAACTTTGGAAAAAATCAAAATATTTCCCTATCCCCTCCAGGACATTACTATCCTTGTCACCAACAAGATTTGGGAATTGCAGGTAACACTGTCAATGTCCAAGGACTCAGAAACAGATCCTTGGTGCTGAGCTACCGTTTCTCATCAGAGACAGGATGGCCAGCCCTGCAAAGAAACTTTACTCCAACCTAAAATAAAAGATGAAAAGTTAAGTCAACGTCTCCTAGCCCTCAAAATAAAAACTGGGCTCAGGCTATGGTCTGTGGAGAGGGGAGGGGTTCCTGAATATATGAAAGATGGAAATTTTATTTAAAGTTCTGGTGACAATATCTGCATCCTTCCTCCCTCCTGAGCCATAAGGCACAAACAATATTGGTAAAAAGCTGTTGGAGGAGATCTGGTCTCTTTTTCCCCGGCAGTATCATGTCTGTTTCAGGCAGTGGTACAGGGAATATCATGCAGCAGCCTGAAGCTTGGCGATCTGGGGTGTAGAGGCAGACAGGTGACTTTGCACGGCATCAGTCCTGGCTCAGCAGGACCAGCTCTGGGCCAAGAGCCAACCTGCCTGACAATCCCGAAGTGTCACCAACGAAAATCTGGATTCAAGGCAAATCTTTGAAAACCGTCTATTTCTTCACGTGCAATCTGCTTCCACAAGACGCTTCGGTGCTGACAAAACTCTACCCCCTCAGTGCATTGCATTTTCCCAGCTCACAGACTGGCCCTATGCAGCTGCGCAGCAGCCAATGCATAGCAATCAATGCACGGCAGCCAATGCACAGCAGCTCATGCACAGCAGCCCATGCACACCAGTCCATGCACGGCAGCCAGCGCAGGGCACAGCGAGCAGCAGGCGCAGTGCCAGGGTCCCTCTGCCCCCGATGGACGGTCAGAGCTAGGGCTGCCACGTTAAATGAGAGGGAACACGAGACAGCTCCTTGTGCTGCCGAGATCCATTTTAGTATTGAATCATCCTCCCCACGGCAGCCTAAGTGAGAGCAGGGGTGGTGATTAGCGGCACTGTGCCTGTTTGGAGAAGGCTGCGTGCATGACTGAGCATGAATGGCCTGATGACGAGTGGGTGGAACTTCACTCGAAGGGACTGAGCGGGCAGAGCTGAGGCAGCAATGATTAGCTGCCAGGCAAGGTGAGTTATTGTCCCCTGGGATGCTAAAGATATACTGTACTTAATAGTTCACTGGCCACATGCATTCCAACGGTGGATATTGTTGCAGCCGGAAACATTCATTCACATAATTAGTTTACTTTTCCAGCTTAAGCCAAATGGAAAATCCCCCTGTACAGCACTCTTAAACTGCTGGCTGTTGGGCCCTTGTCGATCAGTAAAGTCCTTTTGACTTTGCAAAGTTGCCTGGGTTTCCCCAGAAGGATGTGGTCGTTGAATCACCTACCTTATCACAATGCCTCATCACAGCCATTTTAGGGACACTCTGGGATTTTCTCTGGATAATCTGACACCAAGATTTGTAACAGCAGCCACTGAAATCAATGGAAAATGAGCCTTTGTGTGACAGAGTTGTCACCTGTCCATGATCTTAATTCCAGGTGTGTGACGGGGATGACATGAGATGACTCATCCCTTGGCAAAAATCCTGTCTCACAGATTTGCAGTTATACCTTCCTCCAGAGGAACCTCAGCTATTACCTGTAATAAATGATCTTCAGGTGACTTCCTCTCCCTTCTCTGGGAGTCATGAATATTTGACTTAACAAATTAATCTTTTCACTTTCTTTCATAGGAAGACAGATACTTTTATATATGGAGTGCTTGAAACAGAGGATAAAAAAAAGACCACAAAGGAAAGAATCTGATTTTCAAGTAACTCTGTTCATTGCAAGGGTTAGGCCAGACCCTCAACTGCACCAGAGCTGATTTAAACCAGCAAATGTACTTCTTCAGCTCTTTCTATCTCACCAATCCCCCTTTGCAAACACCAACACTGTCAGGGCTGGGAAGGATCCACCAAGGTCCTCAACACCAGCATAATCACATCATCAAACTTTACATAATTTGTCCATTTGCGAAGACTCTTCAGGCCCTTCCTACTCAGCAGCCCCAGCAAGGTCTGCTGCCTTCTAGTGAGTCTTTTTCACAACGGCAGCACTTGGTTTGGATTGGTGCTTGGAAACATGGCTTTGGGGGGAGAGGACCTTGATATGCATTCTAGGTGTGAATATTGTGCTCCATCACCTCCATGGCAAGGAGGGTAACAGCAGATGGGATGGTGCCAGCATTTTGTGCTGTGTTATTCTGTCTGTTCATTTGTTTGAGTCCTTTAAGGGTTGGGTTCTGGAAAGGGCTGCTTGGACGCTCATAGTCCTCCTTGTGTGGCATTCCATCCTGTGAAGAGCCCAGGAAGTACAGGCAGTACTTAAATTTCCACGCACCACTTCCAGTCACCCCTAGAGGCTGATTCTTCTGTGATCCCCAGCAGGATATCTAAGTCTCGAGCCTTGTCCTTCTGTTTACCTGTGTTTGCTTCTGCATGCTTTGTTCCTGGCCTATTCAATGAGTTATTGAGCCCTGCAATTATTTTTCCGTTCATTTTCCCCTTTCCTGACTTATTTAGCAAGCAAGTACTTCTTGACCTCTTGGGCACTGAGATGTACCACCTAGCCCAGTGCGGTGGAAAGTGGGAATCTGCTGCCTTTGGAAACCCTGCAAGCTGGTAGCAGGGAACAGTTGTCCCCTGGATATGCTGCTCCAGTTCCACTCCAGAGCTTGTTCATGCAAGAAAGTAATTTTTGGCCTGCATTTGTGCAAGAACAACAAAAACAGCAGGCTCATTTTCTGTCTCCAGGCAGACTTCCCAAAGATTATAGGAAGAGGATGGGCCTGGGGGTTTTCTGGCCAGGAATGCAACAGACCATGGGACAAACAACCACGTTGGCACAGTCAGGTGGCTGCTGTGTCCTAAGCAGCCCAAAACTGCTGAGTGCCTGTATGGGTTTAGCATAAATGGTAGGAAAAAAAACCAATTGTTAATCCATTTTGGAACTAACAGCTAAGCTGGCCAATCAGGTAAAAGGTGTACACCCTCTGGGACACCGCTTAAAAACAAGAATCTTGGGAGACCCGCCCCTTTTTCTACCGACCCCTTCCATGAGGTAA
>WBMY01003447.1:260521-289626 GCA_013397315.1 Donacobius atricapilla | reverse complement strand
GAGCTGGAAGTCACAAACAGACTGTGTCTCTTGTGGAAAGTTACCAGAAGAATCAGGAGGGACTTGTCTCTCTCAAAAGACTGAATGAAAGACTATTTTATTAAGTGATGCTGACTTAAGAGTTCTGATGTTTTGTCCCTTTGCATTGTTTTTTCGTGGAAAAGTAGATTGTTGCTAGGGAGGAAGAGGGGTTGTTTTTGAGAGGGTTTCGTAGTTGGTTTTTTTGTTTGTTTACCTTTACTGTATGTTAATAAATCTGTTTCTATTTTGAATTGAACCTGTTTTGCTTTTCTTTTAATCCTATTCCACTAAAATGAAAATTAGGCGAATGTGATAACCACTACATATTTTTTGGTGTTTCTGCCTGGTTGTTGAATTTTAACCCATTACAGTGCCTCAGCCTACCTGTTCACTGATGGTCCTCCTGCACCAAACTGCCTCATACCTGGGTCTAACTCCACAGTGCAAATCCATGGGACTGCCCTCCCTAAGGATCTTGCTGCTGCATTGCTTTTTCTCTGCATATTTTATGAATTTTTGAGAAACTATAGTAGTGAAAGATTTGTGCAAACAGGAGCACACTGCATGCCCCAGGTGCCTGGGATGAAACAACACACTCAAAGCCTCCATGCTGAGCTGCCAGTGTCCTCAAAAACATATCCCCACTGGCTCTTTGGAAATTTAAGGTGGCAGTTCTCATCGCAGGGAAACCAGCCTGCCTTTTTTTCCAGCATTTCTAGTGCAGAACAACAAGTGCTGTTGTCCTCTGCCGCTGAAGGGGAAAGAGTCGGGGGAGATGGAGCGATGTGGCTTCTGTGATGCTTTTTGCCATTCCCTCTTATGTCATGCTTTTTTGTTTACTTGAAAAGACAGGGCAGGGATGCTGGCCTTATGTGATGAAAAGCAGTTTTGCTATGAAGTAACAAAAACTGCTACCCAAAAGGAAGATTGGAACAACAGTGAAAGATTGGAGTGTTATTTCCAAAAACTGAAAGGCAACATGTGCCAAGAGCTATCATAAAGTGAGTCCTTGCTGTCAGAGAGGTGGTCTGTCTGGTAATACGTCAATCTTTTCCTAAGATATTCACTTGAGCAAAAGGAAGGGTCCCAAAATATTTCCCTGAAATGAGAGCACAAACCAGAAGAAACAGCCAAAGAATTCACCCATCTCAACATTTATTTTGAGGTAAGTCTCACACAGAGATGGTGGGTGGTGCAGTGCTCCTCTTCTCCATGGATGTGGGGAGCTTTCATCTGACTGTTGGATCCTGATGGGGTACAAGGATGGTGGGTTGTGTGGAGATCCCTTTGTCCATGCCTGTGAAGAGCTTTCAGTTGCCTGCAGGACCATGATGGAATACAAAGACTGTGGGTGGTGTGGAGTTGCCTATGTTCACAGCTGTAAAGAGCTTCCAGCAGCCTATAGGACTATAATGGGGTACAGACCAGGGATAAGTCTGTTTCTGTGCCTTTAGGTCAAGGTTCTTGCAGAAAGTTCTTTGAAGAAAGTTTCAAATTCTCTGGGTGGTAGAGGAAGGAGAGAGTGGTGGCATGCCATGGACCAGTCACGTCTCTGTCTAGGGATTTAGCTGTCAAAGACAGGAACATCAAAGAATGGAGCAGCCCCACCTCCAGCAGCCCCTGCCTCCACGACTGAGGCCCTCCCAGCCTCGGTTGAGGCTGCCCATTCCATACCTCCATGATGGACAGGAAATGTCCAAGCCCAACCATGTCACCAACCCCACTGCAATGAAGGCCACCACCAGAGACAGCCACTGCCAATGATCTGCCTGCTGCGACACATCACCAGGGCTGTCTACCTGGAGAAAAAAAGATGTGCTTGCCATGACTCGAGGGGGCTCCCAGCTCCCTGTAAGATTGAAGGCAATGGTAAAACCAAAACAAGGTATAGGCTGGGGTCATCACCAACACACCCTGCCACTGCCTATATTCTGTCTGCTGTGACACATCACCAGGGCTGGTGCCTGGAATTAGCACTGTATCACTGTGACATGGCTATTATCTTCCACCATTCAGCCGAGAAGAAACAAATAATAAAAATACATAAATAAATTAATTAAAATAGATAAGCAATCTCTGGCAATATTGGTAGCAGCTATTTAAAGAACAGCACTCCAGAAAATGTTAAAAAAAAAAAAAATTAAAAGCAGCAAGTCCTACTCACTGCCCAAGTGTAAAGAATTGTGTTGTACTTGCTGATGATATTTGTGGGTTTGAAGACTAAATTCTTGAAAAATACTTGTCAGGTTGACTGAAGGCAACATTTCACGCTTTTAGAATTAAGGGCATGTCCAGTGTGAAATGATGCATCCACAAGTGGCTGAGGGTGCTGAGCACAGATCAGAATGAACTGCAAGACTCAAGATTTTCTTTCTCTGAAACAAACTAAAGAATTTTGCGAGAGATTGTTGTATGCTACACACTTCAGCTGGACACTAGAATAAAATTCAGGAATTAGTTCCCTTCTGCTTGGTTCACTGCAGGCTGCTACATACAATCTCTTTAATTGACAGAACCAGAGCCACTGGGCACAAACTAAAATCCATCAGGTTCCCTCTGAACATCAGGAAACACTTTTTACTGAGACTGAGAGCTGGCACAGGTTACCCAGGGAGGTTGTGGAGTATCTAATCTTGGAGGCATTCAAAAGCCACCTGGACATGGTCCTGGGCAAGTGGCTCTCAGTGGCCCTGCTTGAACTCAAGAGTTGGACAAAATAACTTCCAGAGGTCCTGTCCAGGCTCAGCCTTTCTGTGAGTCTGTGATTCAGGCACCAGCCGCCCCAGTAATTGATACAGTTTGTGTGATGCCACAGCTCATGGGCTCACAATGAGCAGTCAGGGATGACATCCTCTGTGTGCAAACTCTGACCTTCCTTCAGAGACCACCAGAAGAGCAGATAATTTACAACTGTCAGAACATCAGACTACAGTTTTCCAGGTGGTGGACCTGTTAGCTGGGCAGTCTTCATCTGGGAGAAATTAAGATCCCAAAAGACTCACTAGTCCAATGTATGCTGCACTTAACCCAAGGAAGTTGTCTCAGACGCCTCATCTGCTGCCTTCAGTGGCCAAATTGCCCCTGAGGAAAGCGTTTTCTAGACATCCATAAAGCTTCTGGGATGAGAACCAGGCTGAGCAGCTCTCAGCAGCTCATTACTCATTCCTGTCCTGTGCGCAAAAGGAGGTGCTGACCTGTTGTAATCCTCCAGCATTTTGCACCTTCTCTGCTTTCAGTCCTTGCAGAGATAAGTGGTTACACAGGGAGCAAAGCAGTGAAGACTCCAGCCTGCTGTGTTTCCAGATGGGAAGAGCAGCACTGGCACTGGAGAACCCTCCTGAGAACTCCTGCCTGCTTTGAAGATGCTGGGACTTCATGGATGTCAGCTGAGCTCCAGGATAAGCATGTGGACTTTGTGATGTTCTTCTGAACCCAGCTCAAGTCCTGAACTATTTAAGGGTTTTGTTCAGTTGTCATTTCTCATTTCCTCCTTTTAAATAAATCTTCATTTCTCTGTTAAGACACTGTTTAAATCTCTCGGCAACTAAACCATGTATGCAAATGAGTGGCACACCTTGGCCAGGTTTACATGCTGCAGGAGGTGTGGCAGTTTAGAGATGACAAGTCAATAGTAAATAAATCCTGGCTGCATATTTTTTCACCTTTTTTCTTTATAAAGAATCCTTTGGAAATCCAGCACAGCTGGCACTTGACTAAGGGGCTATTTGGCTCCTTGTTTAGCTGCTCCATCATAAAATGTAGTGATAGTCAGAAGAGTAATTGTTTAAAAATGGCACCTAGGTGCTGAAAGTAGGTGTTTTCTGTGAGCCTCCTGAGGCATGTGTGCCTAGTTTAAGGATAGACTGGGGTTTTTCTCCCTCTCTCATTCCTGTGGCTGAGATGTGCTCAGGTGTCCTGCCTCCCCCACTGCAGTGCCAGCTAATGTCTGATTCCAGAAGCTTTGCAGTTGGCAATGGTTTAATAAGCAGAAAGAGCACAGCTTGATTCTCAGGTAACAGGCTGAGCTAGCTGTGCTTGCAGTCAGAGCAAAAAACACAGTATTGACTTGAAGACTGAGTGAATTTGGAATAGAAATTGCGGAGGAGGAATAAATGTGGCATACCAGGATGTCACTTTTACACTTTCCAGATGATAACTGCACTCTAAAGTGGAGAATCTCTGACAGTGACGTCCTCTTTCAAGCATCCAACATCTATGCCCGTACTTGGTCCTCCTGAAACCCCCCTCATTTCCCTGCTTTGTCTGACTCACTGTGTATTCTTCTCAAAACACACTGTCACAGTCTCTGTTTATGAGAGTTACTCAAGCTTGTTTCCAAGTTAGAATTCATGTTTTATGAGGAGGTGGATATGTGAGGAGGGGAGAAATTTCCACTTGGGCAAGGGCATTGGAAAGCACTCACTGAGGATAAAAGTTGCAGGCTAAGTAGCACATCTCTGACTGTGTTGCGTAAAAAAAGTGCCTGGAAACCCTTTTCTTGCCTCTCACTGCAACATCTTTCAGGCCATCCATGAAATCAACATCTGAGAGCAGTTTATTTCATCACTGTCTGCTACACCATTGACCAGGATCTTTATGGGAATTAGTACATCACATGGAATCTCAGTTGCCTGAGATATTTGAGATGTCACCACATGATACCATAGAGGGAACAGATGCCTTCTGGAGGGCAAAGCCACATCTGGGTGTGTGTCCTGGTACAAAAAGGAAGGAGAACAAAGGCTCGAAGTAGATAGTGTCCTTCTGGTGGTAGGATCAGTGCTTGATGCAAGACCCTGTGGCAACTGAAATACCTAATTTATTTCCAGGAAAAGGCGAAAAAAGGATTAAAAGCAAGAAATCAGGCTTTTTACTTTCCTGGGGGAGAGAGGCATTTTGATAATAAGCTGCTTTCCTGTCAGCAGCTCAGGGTGATGTACTTCCAAGAGCCAAGTCCCTCAGGACAGCACCCTTGGCAAGTGCGGCTGACCTTCTAAAAATCCTGTTAGGAGTGTGAAAGGAAATGTCTGTGAGTGAATGATGCTAAAGCCTCCTTCAGAGGGCAGGGAGCTGGCCCTGCAGGAAGGGATGTTTCACAAACTGCCTTGCACCAGGATGCTTCCACATTCAGGAGAAAAAAGCTCCACTGTGTCCACCTCACCTGCCCCCAGAGGCTGCTTCTCTCTTCCAGAACCCCAAAGATGTGTCAAAATGTGTCTAGAAAACATCAAATCATAATTTTATCAGGCCACATTTGGTACCAAGGGTCAGAATAGGGCCTAAGTAAAAATCTTTAGCAATATCAGGGAAAAGTCAAAAGCAGTCGTTTGCTTGCCTCTACAAACTATGTTTGCAGCCTGAATGTAATATTCCTGGAGAACCCAAATAAGGAAACAATTATAAAGAAAGCTCAAAATACCAGACTCCGTTCTTAAGGCCTTGTGTAATGTAAACTGAATAAAAGTTCCTAATGGAAAAAAAAGGTAAATGAGTTATTTTTTAAATTTTATTTTAATGGTGACTGTGTTATTAATAATGCATTTAGAGAGTTATTTTCAGCTATGTCCCTAGATCCAGTGAAATAATTACATGCTCCAGACAGGAGTAAAAGGATGAGGGACTACATATATCTTAGTGACCAGTTCTATAAATAAACTGCTAAAAATTAGTAACCATTATCATAGCTGGCTCAAGAGAGACTTGTTAACTAATTATAGATCAAACTGTGCATTAAAATTAAAGCCATTTGCAAGATATTACAGTAAATGTAATGTTCCCAAGAGATGTTAGATTGAACAGTCTTGGAACTTCAAGTGACTGCATAACCTCTGCAGCTCAATCAGTGCAGAAAACAAGTTTTCAAACATTATTTGAATTTCATGGAGGGACTAGATAGAAATGCTGCCTAGGAAGGGTCATTTCTTGAATTTCTTTCTGAAGACCCTATAGAAGATGTAATGACAACAACACAAATTGCTTGAGTAGGCTGCTCAGATATTGGCAGGTTTTTGGCCTCTGCTATCTAGTTCTGTGTTTTACAGTGTGTGCATGATGAGATCTTACTCCATGATTAGCAGCCTTGCCACAATATAGAACACACAGACTAAAAACAAGGGCATTCTGGTCCTCAGAGCTGTTTTTCAGGATTGCGAAGTTTGTTTCCTGATTTAATGATGCAGAGTCAAGCAGATTTGGTGCATTACATAGGCCTAATAAGATTTGATAAGTATTTTAAAATTGTGGGAAACCTGAGAAAGAGAAGAAAGTATATTGGCAAATAAAGCATCATTTCGTGTAAATCACAGACAGAATTTACAGAAATTTATCCTAGGACAGAGTCTGAGGGCTGAGTGGCTGACAAAGGTTGCAGCCCAGTGAGTGCACACAGGAAATATTTATCACCTTGAACCACAGCTTGATCATCAAAAATAAAAATAAAAAAAATAGGAAGAAAAACCGCAATACACAGTGCAACATGTATTGCACTGAACATCAAAAGGACCAAGCAGGCTGCCAGAGAGGAGTGGCATACTTCCACCTGCTGATGTCTTTGCTCTGACTAAAATATTATTAATATTTTAGTATATTGAGTGCTGCTTACTTTTCTGGAGGAACACCTTTAAAAACCAAGCTGTGCAATACAGAAATGAACCTGGATGATGGCTGGTTAAGATCAATTGAAAGATGCAGCATTATTAAAAAAAAATCTGGATTGAAGCTAAGCCTTCCCTCTTTTATTGTTTTTCTTAATTTGGATTAAATTTTCCATTTGCCAATATAGAACAGAGCATCTGGTTGCAAAGAAGATGGTAGCTGGACTGCAGCATTCAATTACAACTAATCTGCATCACTAGATACTTCGAATGTGCCTGGAAACTATTTTGATCCAAAGCTAATTGGTTTATTGTACGCATTTACAGGTACAAAAGAAAACAAAAATTGTGACTGAGCTAAAATGCAGCTCATTATTTGCTATTGTGGCTTTAATTATTGACCAGATTCTTCAGTTACAGAACAATTTTAATCTGCCATCAGCTGTAGTCATTCTTCTAAACAATGTGTTGGAAGCTGTTCTATGAGAGACGAAACCTTAAAACGTAGAGTAATAGCACAGCCCAGTGGCTTGTCAAAAAATAAACCACCACTTAGGGACCTACTGATCTGGGCAATTGAATGTATTTTAACAAAAAGTCTGGGAAAAGTGAAAATGGGAAATTATTCTAGGGTCAGATAGAAGTGATTTTTTTCTTCTAATCCATTTTCTTTATCCAAAATCATTCTGAAAAACTGCTTTCAGCTTTGCTAGCTAAAAAGCACATTGTCATACTGTGTCATTTTATGTAGAATTCTTTAAGACTGTTATTCAAAAGTACATTTGGAATAATAATTTCATTTAGAATAATTCATGCTCTAAATTATGTTATTGTTATAATTCTATTGTTGCAAAGAATTATTCTTTGTCTCATTATTCCCTTACATACTTGCTTGGATCTGCTTTTATTTTCATGTACAATTTGCATATATCCAAGGAGTCATCTGAAATCTATTGACACTGCCTTATGTGGACCCATTTATTCTAGAAAATAGTTCATGTCTGACAAAAAATACACCACCACCACTACCACCCCCAAATTAGTCTTGGACTAGAGGAAAGAGGTGAGATGTTGTGGCTGCATGGGGTTTGGGCTGGGGTTAGGGTTGTGTCAGGGCTGGGAAGGGACCTACAAGGTCCCATTTTCAGCTGGGCAAGGCAGGAGGACTGGTGGGCTGGGAGGATGTTGTGTGCCTGTTTCCCATTCCATTAGGAAGACAGGATGTGTTTAAGGATGCCCTGGGACACAGGACATGGGAGGGCTCTCTAGTTCCTCACAATCATTGCCTGTCTGGGCTGTGAGAGAAGGGTCCAAACAGAGCTGTTGAACACCTGAGAATGGAACTCGTGCAAGTTAATACAGGGATGAGGCAAATACCTGTCCAAGCCACCAGGAAATATAAGGGAAAGTGCTGTGCCTTAAGTATGCCTCCTCTAATTAAACAGAAATACCTCCATTTAGAAAGCATTGTTCTTTATCCTGGGATAAATAATGACCCCATCCCTCCACAGGCAACACAACTTATCACAAAACCTGCACAGAGTCCAGATCTGGACTATGGATAAGCCAGATGGGAGGGAGGGAGGGGATGGGAACCCCTATGGTCAGGGAAAACTTTTGAAAGGAAGAAAGTTCATGTAGTGCTCAAAGAAGATAAAAAACTAACACAGAAGTGGCAAATGAAAAATAAGAACAAAGGCTTTGAGGGATGCCACTTGAAGCAGAGTCAGGTCAAAGAGCCTGTGTTGGTAGTGTAGTAAGCATGGGTCCCCAGCAACACAGATTTCTCTCTATTGACTAGAGGAAACAATTTATCCATCCTGGATAATTCCCTAAATTATTTCCACCAGAAAATGTTACAGATAAGAGGTGACCTTGCACACTGAGTCAGTCTGTTAAACAAGGTATAGCTGACATGGCCAAGTCCCGCACACCACAAGTATATCAAATCAAGTTTCCATCATTGCTAGTCTCATGTGTAACAGTGGATGGGATTAAATAATAATTACTAATACAGCTACAAAGAAAAAAAAATAAGACTCAAACTCTGAGCTGTATTTATTGCTTTTAAATCTCTGTACAGCCCCAGAGAAAAAGAAATGTAATATGCTGACATTTTGACTGGCAAAAAACCAAAGGTGAACCCCACAAACAAAGTCTCTGGGGATTTAAGGATTCAGGGAGAAAGACATAGGCAAAGGCAAAGCTCAGCACCACTCTGGGCTCTAGGTGCTGATGGTTGCAAGCAGTGTTGGTTTCACAAGATGTAGCCTGAACTTCACATGGCACTGGAGCTCTGGAAGTATCACCTCTAGGTTGTGGTATGGTGTCAGCACAGTCTCAACTGGCCATTATGCATGGCAGTGACCCAGAAGCTGAAAAAATGAACAGTGGGGGTCCCAGGAACCATGTTCCACTACATCCAGGTGCCAAATATGACTAAATCTGGTAGGTAGGCCTTGTTGTTTGAATTTACCAAACTTCAGGGGGCTGCAGTGGCACTACCATGCTGCCAAAACTTCCCCAGAACCAGTATGGCTTAGCACAGCGTCCTTCCAAAAGGATAAATTCCTCTTTCACCCGTTTTCTCTCAGACCCAACCATTACATGTTGCCAGAAGATCTCTTATCTGCATGTTCTCTGGGCAACAGAGAAGGGACCTCAAAAACAGGAGGACCCCTGTGGCACCCAGCTCTGTGGAGATGCTTTCTGCAAGCCTCGTTCTATCCTAAGCATTTGGCTGTTGACCAGCTGTGAGCAAAAGCAAACTGAGTGAGATAATTTTATGGTTCCCTGACCATCACCCGCTCTCATTTCCTTCCTTCCCTCCTTCCCTCCTTCCCTCCTTCCTTCACTCCTTCCCTTCTTCCTTCCCTCCTTCCTTCCTCCCTTCCTTCTCAACCTGGGTCTCAGTGTCTAATTAAAGATTATATTTATATTCTTTCTTTTTTCTCAGGGCAGTGTGCTTCCCTGCCATTCAATTTTCCTCCTTCCCAACATGTCAGGCACCAAGCCTGTTTGTCTATCCCTGTTTTCCTGCTTAGGTGTGTCTGACTGAAGTTCAAGCTTGTGTCCAGAGCAGCTCTGCACTCCTGACTCTCCTGTTTAGCAGGAGTCTGCAAACTCTGAGCTGTCTGTAGAGTCTTTAACCCATCTCTGGACCCAGTGTTTTCTCCGCTTGCTTCTCTGTCACGTTTTCCATGAGTATTCTCAATCCTCCTCCTTGGCAAAGAAAACCTCCGCCAGGAACTCCCTCAAGAATCATGTCCACATCTCAAGCACCAAGACACAGATCACAGCCAAATGACAGGAAAACAAACATTTACTTCCCCTTTCCAGGAGTTATGGAAGTCCTTTCATCAATGCCCCAAATCACCCTGATATTTTTTTTTCTGTTTATTGGCTGTGGGATATTGGCACACAGCTCTGCCATATTTAAACACTGGTTCCACTGACATTATCTTCTCAATCCCTGTTGAATTTAATGTTTCTCAGAGGGTCTTGTACATGACATTCTCCTAGAAAATTAAACATGTGAAGATCTTTTCATCCAACATCACAAGGGATTCACCTAAGGATTCACATTCCAGCTCATAACTTGATGAAATATAGCACAAAGCACCAATATATATATATATATATTTTTTTTTGTGTGTGTGTGTGTGTGTGTGTGTGTGTGTAGAAATACTATGGAACTACTATAACACGGTCCCTTGTCAGAGTCTTCGTAGAGGAAATATACACAATATCTTTTCTTATTGCTTATGCATCATTCTGCTACTGTAGGCTATTTCCATTCCCTTATTTATGACAAATTAATTCCAAGTTGTCACTAAAGCATTGCCGTATGTTGCCCTTTGTTACTTGATGGTCTTATTTTACAAAGTATTATCAGTTGTGCACTTCTCCTGCCTGATATTAGCATTTTCCACAGTTTATTGAAGAATATTGTGATTTCTAGTGTTGAGCGTGTGATAATTGAACTTGTGGATCCCAGAAGTGTTTTCTACTCAGGAAAAAGGGCAGGATGTCCTTCAAAGTACAGTTCAGTTTTTCAGAGACCAAATTCCAATCCTTCTTTTTTGTTCCTTTCCCCTTTACCCGGTCACTTATCACTAGAAGGAAGACTGTTTCATTCTACTCCTTGTCTCATCCCTCATGAACTTTGTCTTTTCCATGCGTATATTACCTTCGATTTCTGCCTTCCTCTCTCAGTATCTGAATTTATACAATTTAGGGCTTGTAATGGTTTCAGGCAGATAAAATATGTCATTTAGGAATGGCTTGGACTGTGCTTGATGTGTTTGCCTTCTTCACTCAGAAGGTGAAAAAATCCAATAAAATGATGTCTTTTTTGTCTAATTTCCTGCTTTGACTTGGTCTTTTCACTCTCCTTGAAAGCAAAGTGAGTAAGTACTCAGGGACTATGTAATTCACTTATAATTGAAACAATAGGCCATAAAGGCTCCTTGAGAGCAATTACATCTATCGAACCAATGAGTCAGTTGTGCATTTGCACAAAGTCCAAGCAGTAAAACATATTTATGATTTTTTTTTTTAATGAAAGTTACTGCTCACTTAGTCTTTGGAGGCAGCGCAATGCATCATGAGACAGGGAGGCTTAAATATGAATCTTCATGAGCAGTGTGCATGACTTGCCATGAAAATGGAGTCCAGTATACTTTGTCTGGGCAGGCTGCACCCAACTAAAGAATGTGTCTGATTAAATGTGGTCTGAAACATAACAGTTAATCTAAGAAAAGTGAAGTAAAAACTAAAGCAAATTTGAGAGCATGGTGCTCAAGACTAGACAGTGAGAAGGGGATAAACTGTATATTACTAAAATTAGAAGTGCCTCAATTCCTTTGTTTGCTTTTATCTTCAACCACAACCTAGGCTGACTCTGCTGACAAGCCTAGCTGAGGTCAGGAAAAAGCAATTACACTGCTCTAAGCCAAGGGGGATTCTGGGCAAATCAAATCCTGTGCAAGAAACTGGATTATAAATGAAGGAGTCAGGGATCAGCTATTAACTGTGTCAGAAATATGGTTGTATGTATGATTCTGGGATGCAGCTGTGTCTGTGCCCTGCAACGCTCTGTGATCCTGGGCATGTCACTCAGAGGGTGCCAGTACCCAAATGATGGTCCCCACAAAATGGAGAGCAAATTGCTCTTTACCTTTTCCTTCTGTCTTTTTTGGGTGATCAGGAGGGCACCTGCTCCTTCATTAGGCAGCATAGAGATGGTAAAGTCCATGAGGGCTTTGCACAGGTCTGGCAGCCCAATCCAGCCACAATATGTAGGAATTCATAGAATCATTAAGATTGGAAAAGACCTCTAAGATCATTGAGTCCATCCCTTATCACAGCACCACTGTGCTCACCTCTAAACCTAAACCCCCAAGTGCCACATCCACATGGCTTTCCAACACTTCCAGGGATGGTGATTCCACTTCCCTCTGTAGCCTGCTTCAGTGCCTGAACCACCCTTTCAGTGAAGAATTTTTTCCTAATATCTAATCTAAACTACCTGTTATGATTCTATTATGAGAGATGCCTCTGCCTGAGTTAAGGTGCAAATGAGACCATATGCCAGGTCTATAGTATGGATTTATTAAACAGTAAATTTAAGGTAGAGAGATGGAAATAATAGGAAAAGGAGGGCAAGAGAAGGAGAGTGAGAGACAGAGAGGTTAAGCAAAAGATATCATCACCATGTGGATTCCTGCATCATCCCACTGGTCCTTCTTCACCTTGGTCTTCACTGATGGAGGCCCCAGAGTCCTTCCTCTGGAGGTACCACTTTTATACAGTCCAGGGTATTCATGGAGTGTAGATGCCATTCCCATAACTCAAGATAGTCTGTACATAAGCACTTGCTTCCTTTCCCACAGTTTGCCATGGTGGAGATTTTTGTCTGGATGCTAACCAAACCTCTACCTCTGTTAGGCCTGGAATTAGCTCCTTCCTTCTGTGTCCTCTGTGTTTGTCTCAGGTTCCATTGTGGTGGCTTATCTTATGGGAATGGTATTTTGAGACTTGTAACTGCATTCTTCAAGTCCTCACACCACCCTGGCCACTTCCTCCAGTTCTGACAATTGTCACCTGGGAGAAGAGACCTCCACATCTCCACAGCCTCCCCTCAGGTAGTAGTAGAGAGAGTAGTCCATCCTCCCTGTACAAGACAATGAAAAAATACATTCAGGGCCTCATTGAGCTGGGGCCTTTTAGCTCTGTGGTGTCACCAGTTTGAAGTCCAATTAAACAAGGTGGTTCCATGGAATAGCTATGGATTAGTGTGGAAAGAGCTTTGCCCCAACATGGCCTCACTAATTCCAGCACCCAAGCCAACAGCTGTGGTCTTCGGTGCCATGTAAGCAGAGCAGCACATTCAGAGGCTGTTGAGATACCTCTGCTGCACCTCTACAGTGTGGCTTTGTAAGAAATATGTGCTTTATGTGCCTTATGTGATGAGGCTTACTCCCTGCTTTCTGTGGAGAGCGTTTCAGCTCCCTCTTAAAAGTGAGCATGTATTAAAGTGCTTCTCACCACGGAGATAATTGAGTACATGTGCAGCATCTATCACAATAAAAGCCAAATCTCAGACAGATACTAGGGCACTATCAAAGACAAAAAAACAATAAATAAGAATTCATAAGGCTTTCAGTCCAATATTTGCAGCCACTACTCAATCCATTAAAAAAAAATCAAGTGTTTGTACAGCACCTAATTCTACAGAGTATACAGGCACTACTGCAATATAAATACAACTTACAGCTATTACTACTAAAAATAATTAATAAACCTATCATTTGTTGATTCTTCTCTCTTCTTTAAAACTGTCCCTATTTTTAGCTTTTTGGAACCTTTCATATTTTTCTACTTGAAAAATTATCAAATCATTAAAAAGAAAATTGAATTTTTTTATGATAGATACCAAATAACAGCAAATGTTCACATCCAGGTTATAAAAATGAGGTTTATAATGGCAATACTTATAGATCATTCCTGTTACCACATCAGCAGGGCATCACTACAACATAGTGCTCCACAAAAATGACATATGGAGAAGCACTGAAAATAACAAGAAATTTCTTGGTATGTCTGATTTCTTTTACTGTTAATTCAATGAGCCACCAGTCCTGTTTTTCTTAGTTTGTGTTTTTCATCCAGTTAGATTGTTTGAGGATTTTTCAGAGATGCAGAGGTTACAAGAAAAGGGGGGTTCTTTCACTTGCACCATTTTAGTTTTGATATTTCCCCTGAATTGTGAAAGAGAAAATACTATTTAAATACCACTTTTATAATACTGATAAAAAAGAGAAGAGAAACTATACCTTTTCTTTCATGAGGTCAGATACTCTTTAGGGAATACATGGGCTTTTTACAACGTTTTAGAGTTTCTTTTTACCTCCTTGCAGAACTGCAGCAAATTCTTGAAAGGACAGACCACCTGCAACTTCAGCTTCATGGAAAAAGAGAGGGAAGTTCTTAGCAATTCATCGGAGTCAGGCCAGGTTCTGTACTTACAGTGACGTTCATTTAAAACAGATTAATGGGTTTGTGCTGACAGAGATAATGCTCAGGAAGAAAACCACCTGTCAGCAAGCTGGGCAGTTCATCCAAACCCACGTGCCAGGTGGTCAAACTCATCGGCACCAGCTTCTGAATCCTCCAGGACTTGGCTTCTATGAGCATTCCTGGCATGAGCATCCCCGGCTCCTCCAAGCTGCAGCACGCCTTTCTGTACTGCTTGATCCTTTGCAGGCATTCCCAGAAAGTTTATGAGCTTTTTGGCTAAGACACAGATACATTGAATTTTAAAATACCATTAGAGTTGAAAATTTCTCAATTTGGAATTTGCACAAGGCCCCCCTCTTAGTTTCTGAATTGCACAAAGCTTAAGATATCTCATAGAGGTTTTTGGATAATTGCCTCAAGGAGTGCAAATTCCTCCCTCTCTGCTCCTGATGAGCTCAAATTGTTAATAAGATAAAGTGCACAAAGCAGCTTGGCTTCAAGAGAAGAGCACAATGCAATACAATACAGCTCGTCCACATCCCTGTGGGAAGGAAAACACAGGTGAAATAATTGTCATAAAGTTTTTAGATGAGACAAACCTTGGGTGCATTGCCATGGGTAAGAGTTTTGTACTGGCTGAGCTGATGCTTTTCAATCCCTGGCACAATGAAAATATATCTCTGAAACCTGCCAGTGTGGTGCATCTCTGCCTGCCCGTGTCTGTCTCAGCACTGCTGGAGCAGCGCTGGCACACACACCGCTCTCACACACGCCCAGAGCCCACAGCATGCTGTGACAGAACAAACTGGGATCGGGACAACCGAGGCACAGCTTAAAGCCAACTGCAAGATGCCACAAATGACAAGAAAAGGTCACATTCCTTTCTCTTCAGGGCTAAAAAAAGCTCATGTTGGGAAGGTGGTGTGCCTGCTGAACACAGGCCCAGGTCTACTCTCCTGCGGGGCAAGGAGGAAACAAACATAGGAAGGTGCAAATTGAGGCAGTTCAGAAAATAGCAATGTTTGTTTTGACAACACCTGACTTCCTGGGCATGATATCCTGATAGGATTTTCCTTGGCTTTAAAACCATAGTTTCAACACTTACCATGCCCAAAGTGTGCCAGCAATTAATGCAGTTTCAGGGGTGGGGGAGAACAGCTAATCAAAATAGGAGGGTGGAGGAGCTGAGAAATCTTAAGAAAGAATGTTCTGAAGGAAGAAATTGCTGCCTTTCCTTCTGTGTATTGTTGTGCTTGCTCTCTTGTTGTTCGCATGTGACATTTTACATGGGCAAATAGTCACAGGATGAGGTGGGGGATGGTTTTAAACTAAAAGAGGAGAGATTTAGATTAGATGTCAGAAATTGTTTCCTGCAAGGGTTCCTGTGAGGAACTGGAACAGGTTGCTCTGAGAAACTTTGGATGCCTCATGCCTGGAGTGTTCAAGGCCAGGCTAGGTGAAGCTTTTAGCAATCTGGTCTAGTGGGAGGTGTCCCTGAACATGGAAGGGGGCTTAGAACTAGGTGATATTTAAGGTCCCTCCCAATCCAAACTTTTCTGTGCTTCTACAATTCTCATATGTTCTTCACACTCACTGATGAAAGATGTTCAAAAATATAACACAGAAATAGGCAAACCCAGAAAATATAATGCATCTACCAGAGGAGGTCTAGAATTAATGGGGGAGAGGCTGTGCATTTACTTCTTACTGACTTTTCCTTAGGATGGGGAAATGGTGTGAGCTGCATCTGTCCTTCAGGCCTGCTCCAGCTTCTCCAGCACTGTCTCCACCTTGACAAGTTGCTTTGTGATAGTGAGCCTCCCTCAGAGAAACTGCTACTGACCTGGCTGCTCCTGCCTGAGACCATAGGACTACAGAGAGAACACTGCTTTTCTGTTCTCTCACCCTGCCGGATCTCCTTGGCCAGAGGACGTGGATCTGGCCAGCTTCCAGAGAGTGAATATGGTGATAAGGAAAAGCAGAAAGACTTTGGAAGACAAAGATATACTGTTACACTGGGCACCAGCACGGAAGGTAATGTCATTACTGTGATTCTGACGTGTGATACTCAAGGGCAACATAATGCAAGTGCAACCTCACTCGTGAAGTCACAATTTATCCCAACTCTTGGAAATGACTGAATATTCACACACACACACACACACACACACACACAAAAAAAAATTGCACTAGTAACAAGTGAAAAAAAAGAGTAGCAATTCTCTACTTCAAAAAACACTATCGATGTGAATTCAATGAAAAGTTTAAGACTATCCTAAGGGATAGGAACAGAGAACTGAGAACATAAAAAGCAGAGTCACCTCCTGTTTGTTGCCCCTGGAAATGTCTCCCACCCTGCTCTGGAGGTGAAATAAAGCAGGGGAATGGTGAGGCTCTGTTCTCAGGAGCCACAGTGCTGGAGGGGAACTCAAATCACACCATCTCCTCACTCACAGGTGACCGAAAGGTATTGATGCCCTCCTAGGTGGCCTGCTGTCCCCATCCTGGGCTTTCACGGTCTTCCCAGTAACACGTCCCCACCCTCCTCATTGCTAATTGTTTCCTAATGTCCGAGCAAAGTTGCTCTTGATGTACAACAAATGCCTCTTTAGTCCTGGTCTTGGGAACAAACAATGATTATACCCTTTGCAGCACTGCTCCTGTTGGAAGCCTGTTTCCACGTCCACATTTTCATGCTGTTTTTATCAAACCAACAACCCTGCTTTGGTCACCTTTTCTCCATAGGTTCAAACAGTACAAATCCCTGAGCTCTGCTGCAGCTCTGCTGAGCTCTACCCTGTGTACACAGGGTGCACATACTTGTCGGTGTGCACATACATACCCCCTGCTTCCTAAAGTAGGTGTGCCCAAAACGGGACACTCCAGGAAAGGTCTTGCCCCTGCTAAATAGAGTGGAATAATGGCCTTTATCTCTTACATGTGACATACACGAGAAAGAGCCATCTGTATGGCTCAACAGCATCTCTTTTGCTGGCTTATATTCAGCCCCTGGTCTAATAGAGCTCTGTATTCTTTCTTTAAATATACTCGGGCATAGACTAATATTGACTATTTTGTATTTTTAGTAATTTTATTTTTCTTTCAACAGCAAAACATTCTGCACTTGCTTTTATTGAATCTTATTTGAATTTGAACTTTATCTGTTCTAGGCTGTTTCTCAAAGTTATCATGATTACTTGAATTCTATCACACTTCCAAGCACTTGCATCTTTTCCCAGAACATTATCTTATGGAAATTGTATCTGAGTAAGCTCTGTATCACCAGGAAACTTTGCAACAGCAAGAACATCCAACCATCCTGGTGCTGGGGCAGACCTGTCAGCCCTAAATGACCCTGCTGGTATAAAGTGAGTAATTTATAATTTCTCCTTAAGCATGATTTTTTCAGGCAGTTGCACTCTCCATCTTATAGTGATTTCTTCTGGTGAAGGATATTCCTCCCTGCCAGACATTTTAGCTCTGCCTTCCTCCATCCAGTTCCTCATGTCTCATCACAGAAAGTGGCCTTGGGAATCTGACACGCTGTTGTGGGGTATTAAGCAGAGCCTAACAAGACCAGCTCTCTTTGCCTGTCAGAGAGGACATTTCCACAGGGCTGAGGCAAGACTTTTTGTAATAGCCAAGGCAAAACTGCTTTGTCTTTAGCCACTGGGCTAAAGAACTACACTGGATTCATGGGATATGCTTTATTCTTAACAGCTCCATGTTGGCAGCTTCTCATAGGGATGGAGCAAATAATTAATTTCTTTACAAATATCTTTCCAAGTATCAGAACTGCAATGTTTGATTTACAGTTGTGGATCCTGCCCTCCTCTGTTTTTTTAAATACATAGTTTATTTCAAATTACCAGACCTGTCATGCAGGTTACACCCACACAAACAGATGGAAAAAATCAGGGAAAGTTCCTGGGCACTGGGACTGAAATCTCCCTATCTTACATAGTGAGAAGAGATGTTATTTCAGCCAGTTAGTGTCTTCCCAAAGACTTGGTGCACACCATGCAAGAGCAGGTGTAGTCTGCATGAGCCCATCCTGGTTTGAGTGCTAGAAATTTAAAAATATAACTATTGCCAGCAATGCCAGCCAGCCCAGAGCAAGATACTGGCCCCACTGTTGTTTATTTTGTGGATTTTTCCAATTTTGTTTATTTTTGAAATTTTGTCTAATTGATCAATGTAGAAAAACCCCAAATTTCAGGATATTTTCAGATATCTGAAATAATTAACCCAGCAGGTAAATTAAGGAATATGATCCACTTTTTACAAAAGAAAAGGACTTGGGCAAAATGGCTGATGACAAAAACTTTTGTTTGCTTAAAATATCCCAATCAGCAGATGTCTGACACTGCGAAAGAGAGTGTCACACATCACCCTTCAGGACCGCATCTGTTGCTGGAGCTGCTCTCCACCCAGTTTGTCCTTAGCATTTGAGGTTTCTCAAAAGAAATTTTGGATGGGGTAGAGCTTACCATAGTCATTAATTCCCAGCCAGTCTCTGGAGCTACATAAAGCAAGGTTTCCAATAATGTTTCCAGTTAATTTTTAGGTAATAGTGGTGCATGGCGTTCTGCAAGGAACATTGAAGGTTGGTGGAGGTCCATTCATCAAAACCTGATGGGAACTGTGGCCTCCGTGGTGTACACAGATGTTGTTCTGGTCTAGGGAAACATTAGAGAGAATATTTAACACAGCAAGACAAAAGATATATCACAGTAAAAGATTTCTAGCCATATAATTAAAAAGAGAAGAGGGTAAGAGCATATCTATTCAGCAGAGAGAGTGGAGTAATAACTAAAGATAATCTAATTACAGTCTGAAGCAAGAAAGAACTTTTTTTCCACAGTTTTCAGTGAGATGGATTACCCTCTGTTGTCAAGGGGACTCAGAAAAGAGCAGCGACTATAATGATCTCCAGCAAAGTCCTCCTGGTAGGACAGCCAAGGTGTGACAAGGGTGAGATGTGACAACAGGTTTGACACCCTGTGCTGGCACCAGAGCAGAGCCAAAGCCATAGTGCTGACCCACTTGTGAATGGTCCTCAGGGTGAGCATACCAGACCACAAAAAGAGAGTTGATGATGAAGGGTTTGTTTTTATTAGAAGACAAATTAGAACAGTCAATTTCTAAAATACAGAAAATTGGATGTTCTGGGTGAGAGACTTCAGTACTAAAGTTTTTGTAAGGAAGTTTACCTCCACATGCCCTCCACTTACTAGAGTCCATGAAAACTTCTCAAGGGCAGCTCTTGCTCCAGCGACCTCAGCAATGAGCCAAGAGGCAATTCCAATGGGAGCTGGCCTGGTCAGCCTGGTGCTTTGGCAGAGTTTGGCCACATCCAGGGGCAGGCCATGGGGCTCCAGGGTGGAAAGGCCAGGGCTCCCCGTGTGTCCCTGGACACAGCTGATCCCAGTTGGCTCCAATGGCCCCACCACAGGGCACAGCTGAGCCCCTTGGCCAAGCAGGGGTGTCCAGATGATGCTCTTACTCATCAGGTTTTATGGTAGGATGTCCTGCAAGGAGCAGGGAGTTGGACTCTAAGATTCTTATGGATCCTTTTCAACTTGAGATATTCTACGATTCTGTGACCATAACCCCCATTTCCACCCAGGGCAACCCTTCAGGCCTGTTTTCTCTGGCAGAATGAAGTCTGGGGCCATGGGAGAGCTGTCTTCAGCTACAGCAAGATGAAAGCTGTAAAGACAGTGTAGAAAACACTCTCGACCCTGGCAGACAGGATAAGAAGAGCAATTGCCACAAAAGGCATCATGGAAAATTCAGGTTGGACAAAATGACAATCTTTTTCACTTGGAGGGTGATGAAGTCCAGGCACAGGTTTCCAGAGAGAGGCTATGGATTTGCTCTTCCCGGGGATTTTTAAAGGTCAAAGCCATGGCTTATACCAGAAGGTGCTAGTACAATACCTGCTTTGAGTGAGTGGTTGGACCAGAGACTTCCAGAAGCCTCTTCTGACCAGTACTTCAATGACTGTGATTATAATATCTGTAAAACAAAAATGTGGTGGACTAGTTTTGAAAAGTAATATAACTCAGAAAGAATATTTGCAGCCACTGCAAAAGAACTCCCTCGCTTAGAATTAGGAGTGTGAAGGTGAAATCCTCCTGAGGAAAAACTGCAATAAAAGTAAAGGTGGTATAAAGAAAGTTGGTGAGATCATAAAGATAGATGACCTGGGAGGGGGGTAACACTTTCTTTATTTCAACATTTATTTTGCTTTGTTCTGATTTTTAGGGGAAAAGAAAGTATGCATTTTGCTGTCTTTTCAAGGGAAGCATAGCAGGCAATGCTCCTTGCAGGAAAAGTACAGCTGGGCAACAACTGCCGTGTTCCTGCAGTTGCTGGTGAAACTGTGATCCCTCACAGAGCTGCAGAAGTGCTGTGTGGCAGAACTTCTCCCCCAAGTATTCAAGCTTGGACACAGGTGGAGGATCCAAAATTAAGCAGAAGGTGATAGCTGCCATCTCACATACAGGTATGAATCTAACTCATCTTATGCAAAGGGTTTCAGCACGACTGGGAATGAGGAGAAGGGGGAATCCCAGCCTTCCTGGAGGCAGATTATCTCCAGCCAGAGGATCTGCATGTTGAGAGAAATGGCTGAGTCTGGAAGCCCATGGCCCCTCTAGTACTCCACTGGGAGGGGCAGAAATGGCCTGTAAGGGACCATGACTGGGACATGCAATGGATCCTGTACGTGTGAAAAGACTGGCAAGCCTGAAAGCAGGACTCTGAAACCTCTGGAGTGCAGCTGTGGTCAAAAGCAAACATTTCTGTTCCTCCAGCCTCTCTGAAAAACTGTGCCCACATCTGACTGAATGAGTTCAGAAAAGACAAGCTCAGTGTGGACTAGGTGAAAGGAAGGGCTTTTAGAAGGACCATGGGAATGGAGGGCCTATTTTATAATGTCCTGTTTCATAAGAAGTCTTGTTTAGTCTGGCAGAAGAGTGGCTGCAAGGGAACATGACTGCTTTCTAAAAATACAAGGAGAGAAACACTGGGGAAAACTATTTAAGTGAAAAGCCAATTCTGGTGCAGAAACAGGTGGTATAAATTGTCTCAGAAAAAAAAATAGTGCAGATTTGTAATCAGCTGAACAGGGAGGTCTAATTGCTGCAGCGTGTTGAGAGTGGGGGGCATCCATACTACTTTTGTGACAAAATTTGACAGAGTTGAACCTGCTCATGAGGCTGTTTGTAATAGCAGACTGTGAGACTCACTCACTTGGGAGTTGTTCTGCCTCTGGCCCTGCAGGGCTGGTGTGTCAGAGGGCAGAGAAGCTGTGACCCCCATGCTGTTCTGCCATCAGGGCAGAATTACACTGCTCTTTAAATTGCTTTGATAAACACAGCCTAAATATTTTCCTTTGCTTTCACAGATTTCTTGTGAATCTCAACACTTTGTCCTGCTGGTGTCCTGGGGTGATACCATAGTCCAGCCAAAGGACAACACCCTCTTCTACTCTTCTGTTTTTCCAGCATTGTCTGACACTGCCTCTCAAGTGGCATGCTATTCCCTCTTCTCCTTTATCTCCATGTTCCCCAATCCATCTGATTTGTCCTCCTTATTTATTTTCTTCTGCCCTGTGCTACATCTACTTGATTTCCTGTACCATCTTGGATCTCTGATTTCAATTCCCAGCTCTTCTTCCACCATTGCCACCACTTGTCTCCCACACCTTCCTGAGGAGGGTTTGGTATTTGATACTTCCTATTTCCAACTGATAATACATGGGAATCTACACCTCACAGATTCCATGTGGAGTGTGTGCCTAACAGGAGTATCATATGATGCAGAACATAAATTAAACCAGAGTAGATGTATATTGAGATAAAGTGTAGCTTGAAGGACTACAACTGCTCATTTCTATGAATGGATCATCCACCACTCCAGGAGATTGCAAGGCTTGTTTGGGGGGACAAAGAAGCACCACAGCTGGGTTAAGGAGGATTTTTTGATTGAGAATTCACCTGCCTTTTTTAGGTGTTAGCCACCTAGCTGAAAAGAAAGTCCTGGATCCTCAATCCTTTGCTACTTAGCTCCTCTTCTGTGTCTCCTCTGGTGTGCAGGGACTGTTTAAATTAGATTTCAGCATGCACACAAAAGAGCAAAGCACAACCTGCTCAAGAAAACGTGCCAACTGAATGTCCATCACAAAAGCATAATGATCCCATACGCCAACGTGGACAGTTAAGGCCTGGTCAGCTGGATGCTCTCTAGGCCCTGCTGGCTGAGTCTCTGCTGGCCCTGGTGGGAATACAGACACCCAGCTCAGAGGGACATGCCAGAACACAGTTCCATTTAACCAATTGAAATGCACGTGCCAAGAGTGACTGGAGATGCCCCAGGGTATCTCAGATGCATTTATGGGACTGTCAGAAATTGCACAGGACCTACAGTGGACTTGTGACCTTCTGAAGCAGGAGCTATAGTTGTCGGGGACATCTTAAATGGCACAGAAGTTTTGTGTGCAGGCAAGTGAATCAAGCTGTGTGTGTCTTAATCTGGAGCTGGATTGTGGCTGAAAAGCTAAAATAAAAATTTTCACGGGCAGCTGAAGAAACCAAAAAACTGGTTTTGCAAGCTCCAGAGCTTCAGTGCAGCACTTGCAACTTGATATCAATTGTCCACTAAAACCAACATAAACCTAAATCAAAAGAATCACTCAAATCTCCAAACTGGAGCAAAAGCAAAGTCTGAGGGAAAGGCAGGTGACTGTTAATTGAGTTATATCACGGGATACAGTGGCTGAAGACTTTGATACTGTAAATAAGAAAGCAGTGTTAGAAGTGGCCTAAACTGAAATAAAACCAACTTTGAATGAAAGCAAAGTGTTTGCTGGCGCAGAGATTTTAAATTAACTTGGTTGCTGATTCAATGGATCAAAAATGTCATTGATTTAATGCCTCTGACTTTCCACTTATGTCCAAAAGAATGTAACTTAAGTACTGCTGAACTGGAAGATTGCTGTCTGAACAATGTTGGTTGTTGTTGTTTTTTTTTTTTAATGGAAAATTTCAGCTCCATTTTTCCAGCAGTCTAAAACATTCTCTGCTTCCCACATTGTGAGATGACAACAATGCTCGGCTGTCTTTGGCCTGAGTTGTGGCGCCAGGCCAAAAAGTATCTCAAGTTGTGAAAAGTCTTAAATCAACACATTTTACCACTAAAGAGTGAGGAAAAACAGTTTCTAAACCATATGAAATATTCATGTCTAGCATCTTGTGAGATACCATCTGGTTAGATCAAACCAAAGCAGAGCTGATTGTGACAGAGAAACGTACTGGGTAGAAAGAGGGGAGTGTGACTTGAAGATTCATTGTTTCATGCCCTATAAAAGAGCACTTCAAAAGCATCATCACTTCAGGAACAATAAACTTCTCCAACAAAAAAAAATCTGAAATAGAAGTGTTGATCTTTTGGGTCTGTTATTAGGAAAATAGTAATGTACTTCAGATAATATCATTCTTCTCATAAGGGCATTGTTAATTAAATTGCAATTTATTATTTGCCTAATGTAATGGGTTAAAATTCAACAACCGGGCGGAAACACCAAAAGATGTAGTGGTTATCACATTCGCCTAATTTTCATTTTAGTGGAATAGGATTAAAAGAAAAAGCAAAACAGGTTCAATTCAAAATAGAAACAGTTAGATTTATTAACATACAGTAAAGGTAAACAAACAAAAAAACCAACTACGAAACCCTCTCAAAAACAACCCCTCTTCCTCCCTAGCAACAATTTACTTTTCCACGAAAAAACAATGCAAAGGGACAAAACATCAGAACTCTTAAGTCAGCATCACTTAATAAAATAGTCTTTCATTCAGTCTTTTGAGAGAGACAAGTCCCTCCTGATTCTTCTGGTAACTTTCCACAAGAGACACANATTAAATTGCAATTTATTATTTGCCTAAATATTAAAGTGTCTAAGAAAAAAAGCCATACCCCTAAATTACCAAATAAGCACCTCTATAACCAGCAAGAAGAATAAACAAAGAACAAACCCTGCTTGCAGGCATTGTGGTCTTCCAGCATTTTATATTTGTATTCCCAGAAGTAAATATGTCCTTTTATCCCTGAAAGCTCTTGTTCATGGGGTATAGCACTTGGGAGACCTGATCTTTTTTCCTGCAAGAGCTACTTTTCTAATATATGACCTTGAGACGAATACTTTGCGTCTGTTACTGCTTCCCCTCCCACTTCCAGTCTCTTCCAAACAGCGACAGGTTTGCTGTGCCTTATACAATGGGGCCTTCAGGTGCTATTGCAATGTAAATAGTGGCAGTACAGGTGCAACTGTGAGTAGAATATGGCTTTGATTATTCAGTTACAAGGTCACCCTTGGGTGAAAGGATTGCTGCATAAAACATTGCTGAGGCATCAGTCTGTGGCTGCCTCCTGGTTATATAATAATGCTATTTCAAATGTACTGAAAGTGTTTAGGGCTTTCCCGAAATTGCCAAGTTTTTGGTGCAGTGGAACACAGTGGTAAAATGGTCCCACACAGGTGAGTATGAACACAGAGATGCTTACAGTGCTGGGGCTTTCCCCACTCTCTTCTCGTTGTTGGCAATTTACCCCTACCTTTTCTCAAGGTTAATTAAGCTTTATGCCACTTTGGAGAACAAGGAACTATTGTACCCTGCTCCGTGGAGGGGGAAGACAAAGAAGGCAGAAATTAAATGGCTGCTTTGGAGCATAGAGCTGGAATCAGGACCAGGGTGCTCTCCTTTCCCTCTCTGCATACCTTGTGATTAAACCAAAATGCTACCGCTTTAACAGCAGTGTCATTCACACAGTATGGGCTCTGCTCAGCCTTTGAAAAGCAGGGAAGAGAGCAGCAAATATGCCAGCCCACTTAATTTGAAAGCTATCTATAATAAACCTTTGAGAAGATGTAAAACAGACAGGTCAAGTTACATAGTTACATAAATATCAATGGATTTCTGGGATTTAGGAATAAAAGGTTTTGATCTGTTCAGTTTAAAAGTGCCTAAAACGTCCATGCACTATGTTAAAATCTAACATTAAGTGCTTTTCTTTTTGTACTTTCCAAAAGCTTAGCTAGAGACAATTTAGACACAGCGTGACATAACTTTGTCTTAATAACATAAATATCAATGCACAAGTAATTTGGCACAGTGTGCCACTGCAAAATATTTTATATTCAGTAAAATGACAGTTTTTATCTGGTTCTTATACACAGAAACCCTTAAAGAAACAATCCATTGCCCTTTAAAGCCCCTCTCAATTCCTTACTTTCCCATCCATCTTATTTATAGCTCTGTCTTTGTAAAGCGCTCCAGGATCTACAAATGAGAAGTGCTTATAAAACCTCCATGAGAGATGGGATTTGAAATCAGCAGCATTTATGGATGTTATGCATATGAAGGGAAGGCTTGAGTACAGCATGCCTTAGCATTCAAAACCAACCCCACATCAGCGTCCTCGTCAACAACTTCACTTCAAACCAGCGCTCACTCGACATCTGTATAAATGCACCAAAATGCCTCTTAGCCCTTCTCCCACTTCTTTTCGACAGGCGTTTCACTGTGTCTATGAGCAGGGATCCTCCCTCCCTGTTTTCCCTCATTGCACAATTGGTTTTCCATGGGCCCCTTTGGCAGCTCCAGCCCATTAGGAAAGCAGAGTTTATTCCTCCCCTCCTCTTTCAGCCTTGCATTGAGGAGGAGGTCTGTGGCAGGGACTCGATGCAGCAGAATGTCAATGCCAGAAGTGGCCTTTCTCATGGAAATCAGGTGCGGGAGCCTGGCATTTTCTGTACAAGAATGAGAGACTTTGGTGGATTGTTTTGTTTTTTCTTTTTTTTTTTACCCCCTCCCTTTCTGGAAGATTATATTTGAACCAATGAGCTCTGGCTCTCTCATACCTTGTGTGTGCCAGATCTTTCCTCAGGACTGATTTCTCCATTTCCTCCCTCACCTACATTGTTGTGCCATCTCCTTTCGTCATGTCCAATTAGTTATTATAGGCTTATCTTGTTTTTTTAAAAAAAAATTCATGGATGAAAGTGCCAAAGAAGTGTATTTGGTTTGAATTTACTCATGCTGAGGACTGTATTTATGTCCCCCACAAACACTGATTAAACTGCTTGACCCCCAGGGAGAAAAGAAAGGGCTCTCCTTGCTGAACTGGGGAGGAACAGGAGATGCGCAGAAAGGAAACACTGAAGTCATATTAATATATGCCTGTTGGCCCATTTATTTATGCCCTTCCTAAAAGTTTGCTTTTCAAAATCTTCCTCCTGATTTGGGGATCAGTAACATGGACGCTGCATTTTTTCAGCATTACGAATATGAATGTCCAAGTCCTGGTGTCTTGATGCGCAGTTCATCCTGGCTGACAGGCACATGCAGCCCAGATGATTGTCTGGTACCTTAGAATAAGGCCACTCCTGGCTGCTCCTGACTGGCCAAACCCATCTCCTTCACAGCCCTACGAGCCGGCCGCAGTCAGGCTCATGGCTTGGAGACTGGAATTAAAGGAACCCGTGAAAAAGCAAATTGCAGCAGAGCTGGCACCTACCAGAACTGCTGTGCAAAGCTGGTAGAACCACACGTGACCTCCTGGGACAGGCTGGCATCACCCTCACTGCCTACCGCGCAAGAGTTGCCTTCCACCCAAACACTCCTGCTCTGAATAGCAGCCAGTGCAGTGTTTTCACAGAACCACAGAATATTCTGAGTTGGAAGGCACAAGTAGCACTAAGTCCAACACTTAAGTGAATGGCCTGTATAGGTATCGAAACTCCCACATCCACAGCATTATCAGTCAGTAATACAACACTAAATCTACTTGGGCTGATAAAATATAAGCCATGTCACAGATTCAGTGATAGCTAAAAATACCTCTTTAAAATTATTTCCTTATTAAAACTCTGCCTTTAAATGATCAAGACCCAGACCATGCATGAATTCCTACTGCAGATCCTGGTTGTGCTGTGATAGGATTTAAACTGGGTTTTTTTAATACTCGGGAAGAAAGGTATTGTGCATTTCAAAGGCAGGAAAACTGTATCTATGCCCTTTCATCCACCCTTAGGAAAGGTTTGATGAAAACATCTTAGGTTGTATTTCTGATGAATATAGGATTGTATTTCTGAATGAATATTCTGGTTAAAATCATTTGAAATTTGTCACAGCTCCAAAACTGACAGCAAGTGGCACACATAAAGTATGCAGCGTGCTCTGCATGTCGGGCAGATGAAAGGCAGTGTAATTGCTAATTGATAGCGTATTTAAATATCATGCCTGTGTACTTATCTTGACTTAAAGCCTGAAATATGTAACATGCTGATAACGCACACCACCTTTCATGAAACAAAGTACAAACCCAGAGTCAAACACACTGGCCTTATACACGTTGCAAGCTGCACGTGCTCACAGCTGACAAGTGTTTAAAGCAAGGCATTTACACATAAAACATTTATGCACACATTGTGCACTGAGGCATTGAAATATGCAGCCTTCCATATGTTATACATATTACATATATGATTTCTATGCCAAGTATTTTGGAAAAAGAGAAAGCAATTACACATATGTTCTCTAAACAATGGGAATGTGCTGTAAGTTGTGGCACTGGAGAGGCAGCTTGATCCTTGGGGAATACTTAAATGCCATAGGATGGGGAAGAACACTAGTGATGGAAAGGAGCAGGCAAACTGTGATGGCACAAGCTGGGTTTGTGTAAATGTGTGCATAGAAAAGGCAGCATTTTAATTCACAGAACAGAACAGGGTAAAATCAAAGAGAACATCCTGAGGTGGAAGGGACGACCAGGGATCACTGAGCTGAGCTTCTGGCTCCACACAGCACAGTCCCCAAGAGTCACACCACGTGCCTGAGAGCATTGTCCAAACTCTTCTGGAACTCTGTCAGGCTTGGTGCTGTGACTGCTTCCATGGAGAGCCCAACTACCCTCTGGGTGAAGAACCATTTCCTGATATCCAACCTAAACCTTCACTGACACAACTTCAGGCCATTCCCTTGGGTCCCCCCGCTGGTCACCAGAGAGAAGAGATTGACGCTGTTCCTTGTGAGGAAGCTGCAGACCACAATGAGATCTCCTCTCAGTACCCTCCAGGCTGAGCAAACGACCTTGGCCACATCTCATATGGCTTCCCCTCCTGACTCTTCACCACCTTCGTGGCTCTTCTGTGGACCCTTTCTAATGGCTTAATGTCTTTATATTGTGGCACCCAAAACTGCCCCTAGGAGTCGAGGTGAGGCTGCCTCAGTGCAGAGCAGAGCAGGACAATCCCCTTGGCTGGCGGGCCATGCTGTCCCTGATACCGCAGGACAGGGATGTCCGTTCTGGCTGCCAGGGCACTCATGTTCAACTTGCCATCGACCAGAACCCCACGTTCCTTCTCTCCCTGCAGAGGGGAAGGAAGGACTGACTCCATGAAGCACTGAGNGAAGAGATTGACGCTGTTCCTTGTGAGGAAGCTGCAGACCACAATGAGATCTCCTCTCAGTACCCTCCAGGCTGAGCAAACGACCTTGGCCACATCTCATATGGCTTCCCCTCCTGACTCTTCACCACCTTCATGGCTCTTCTTTGGACCCTTTCTAATGGCTTAATGTCTTTATATTGTGGCACCCAAAACTGCCCCTAGGAGTCGAGGTGAGGCTGCCTCAGTGCAGAGCAGAGCAGGACAATCCCCTTGGCTGGCGGGCCATGCTGTCCCTGATACCGCAGGACAGGGATGTCCGTTCTGGCTGCCAGGGCACTCATGTTCAACTTGCCATCGACCAGAACCCCACGTTCCTTCTCTCCCTGCAGAGGGGAAGGAAGGACTGACTCCATGAAGGGCTGAGTGCTCATGCTCCCACGTCTTGTGCTGCCCGGGCACACGTGCCCATCAGGACACCAGGCTGCCCCCGACATTCCAACCCTAAAGTCGAC
>WBMY01003447.1:218852-260188 GCA_013397315.1 Donacobius atricapilla | reverse complement strand
CGGGACCGAGCTTGGGGCGGGGGACAGACGGCCAGGAGGGGGCCGGGGCCGGGGCCGGGGCTGGGGCTGGGTCAGGCAGCGCCTGTTGGAGGACCCCGGGGTGTGGGGTCGCGGCCGGCCGTTCCCGGCCGTGGGGGTGCTGGGAGAGGGCCCCCTGCGCTGTGCGGGGTGTGACGGCAGCCCCCCGCCCTCCCGGTGTGTTCCCTCCCCGTGCCGGGGGTCCTTCCCCCCGGAGCCCCTGGGGCTGTGACCCTGGCACTGTGACCCCCATGACCCGCCAGCAGAAGTTGGGGGTTTTTGTATTTTTTTTTTTCCGTGTGGGCCTTAGGGAGCGCTGCCCCCCGGCCCGGCCCCCAGCTTTGCATAACTTGTCTCCCAGTTGACTGTCCCTTCCTCCCTGCACTTTGCCCTTGCCCGGTGGTCTGTGGCGTGGGGGAGTAAAGCTATTCAGGGACTGGGTTTTCTTTCTCTAGGGAAAGAGCTGGGTCACAAACAAGGCAGGCTGCCTATAATATACATATATGTATTCCTTAATTCCCCCACAGCAGCCCAGTGCACAAGCAGGATTCTGTGACAGTACAGAACAGGGCCCTTGGGTGTGATTTCTTTTTTTTTTTTAGCAAACCCTGGAGCAGAGCTGCTATTAGCATTTAGAGTTTGAATGCCACAGGCAGTCTGTTGTCTCTTCTGCTGAAAGAATATTTTAGAGGAGCAGCAATGACTCATTAATAGAAAGTATTAGTTGCAGGAAGTCAAACCCAGGTGAAGTTTCTTACTTTACCACAGACTTACTCTGTGACCTTGGATCAGTCCTCTGTTTGCTTATGAATCGGGAATAGCGGTGCTTTCCAAAAACGTCCTGTGGATAAACACACTAATGACTGTGAAATGCTTATCTGCTGTTGCAATAATGGGTAGACAGTGATGGCATTTCTATTATAGAAGCAGAAAGGCTCTAGCCAGGATGAGAACTGTAGTAGCTACACTTTGCTTACAAAGACATTAAATGACCTGGGCTATTGCATGATTTGCACTGTGGTCATCTTGCCCTTCCTATTTTGATGTAGTTTGTGCTTTCAAAGAGGTGCTATTCCACACTGCAAATACTTTATGGGTGGAGTTTTTTTTCCACTTCTGTTTGCCCAGAACAAACGTGTGTGGTGTCCTCTTCCACTGCTAAGGACACCTCGTGAATTTCTAATGTAGCCGATTATCCCAGATAGTTGACATCTCTGAACTACATGGTGTTTTTGCAAGGAAATATTGAAGGGAGTGACAACAAGTACATTATACCTCTAATAAAAGGCAGTCTTAGTTTTAGGAACAGTATTTTTCCCCTCACCTTATAGGATGCCCTCTGTGGAAAATCAGAATACTTTCAGTATTTCATAGGCAAAAACCTAAATACAGGGGTTCTGAAGCTGAAGTAGTTGACTGTCGTGGTTCACACGCTGCTCTCAAGTGCAGCCACTGCAATAACAAATGGAAGCAGCCAAGCACAGAGCTGGGAGTTGCTGCTGCAAATCCTGCCCTGAGTGAAAGAAGTTTTCTCTCTCTGCAGTTTTGCTTAATACTGACTTGTGCAGCTAGATTACTCATTTTTTTTTAATATATTGTAGAATGATAGACCAGGAAGAAACACTGTTTGCCTCAGAACTTGGGGGTTTTTTTTAAGTAATTCGATATATAGTTTCTCACCTACTCAATTTAATATAAAACTTCCATAATCAGGTTAACATTAAATAGGAAAGCTTTTGTGTTGAGGAGGAGGTAAGCACAACCCAGATGCATTTGGTTTGGGTTTTTTTTTTTTTTCTTAATGAACTTGAAAGCTGCTCTGTTAGAATGGCAATTCATTGTTAATTCTTAATATGTAGGTGCCCTGGAAAAATCAAATACTCGGTTTCATAGCTACCCTTAGGCATCTTTAATTTATGCAAGCAGGGCTCACTGAGTAACTACTGTAAGTCTCATTGACCTTAGTAGGTTTGCAGAGGTCATGTTTTAAAATGGGTAAGTTGTGCTTGAACTGTTTTCTCAGTAAGTATTAGGAGCAAGTGTTTGTGTACACAATTACGTGCTTTTTCCAGTTCTCCATTACATTTTTTGTTTTTCTTTAGATTCTTGCTCATCTTAAAGCGCTCATTAGGAAGAAACACAGGATTTTGAAAACAAGTTCCTTTTCAAGATCTGGCTATAGCAGAGCAGACTGCGAGGTTTTGCAAACAGCCAGAAGGGCCAGTGTTGGGTTCAGAGAAACTTGGCCAGCACAAGCCGAATATACACGAGTGACATCAGCATTTTTCTGAGCCCTTTATGCTGTTCACTTGTGCCGGTTCCCAGCAGTGCCTTGTGTCTTATGTAAGCTCACACTGTACATCCTGTCCTGCTGTTCTCATGCATGATAATTCACTGGTGTTATCTTACGGGAGGGGTTGGGAGCTGCTGCGTGTCTCAAATGTCTGCATGCAAGTTTCCTACGAGCCAGGAGCACAACAGTGTCCTAGGGGACATCTGAGGAACAACTTGGAGTGAGACACAGCTTGTCCCCTGCTCCTTTTGGTAATAGAGCTGTAACCACTGTCAAGTCATGTGGCGGGTTTTACTGGACTGAAGCCTTGATCTGTATCATATGTAGATGGGCCACTAATGCAGTTTTGATGGCTGATGATAAAACAGCCATAAAACCCAAAGGACTTAAGTGTCAACAGAGGCCTCGATAATGCTAAGACTGGAAAATAAAGGCTTTTATTACACTGTCAGTGCACACTTCTTGTTACAAGGTCTTTGGGAGGAATTGTGTCTTCAGATACTGATCCTTCAAACTTGTCCTTGCAGTTAGCATTTACTCGTGCATAATGAAAGTACTGCCACTTGATGGGTGAAATTGAAACAATCCCTCCATTATAAGCACTGAACCCAAACATTTCTGCTGTTTTTCTTGCTTGCTAAATCTAGCTGAAACTTGCTGGCATAAAATCCTGCAGTAAAGCAATATGCATAATCTAGTTCTAAGTAAATGGAGCACCTTATTTGAACAGTGTCTAATGTTTCATACTTCAGTCTCTTTTGTTAATGCTGTAGCAGTGTGAGGGAGCCAAATTCCTGATTACCTGTCTTGGTGAATGTGATTGTCCTTGTCTGACTCCATGGCTTGTTTGGAGCAGCTGGAAAGTTTCCTTAGGAGCACTGATCTGGCACAGCTGTGCACAAGACTGTGAGATTTATAGCTCTGCAGGGGAACCACCTACAGAGGGAAGAAGGGTTGACCTGGAGGAGAAGTGCACCTGGAGAGGAATGCTGATGTTCCCTGTGGAAGTAAAGGAAATCTTTCCTGTGACTTTCCAGAGTGATCTGCCCCATACTGCACAAAACAGTTTCTTGTTGTAGGTGAGGAACAAGAGGAATGCAAGACTTGACAAGGAAACAGGTTATCTGAAAAGGAACAGGTGCTGAAAAGCAGAACAGATTCCTTTAAGTAAGCTGTTCTCGCAAGTTTAAGGACATTTATTGGCAAAACATCTGAGAGCAACTTGAATTTTTATTTTGAGAAGGAAATTGAGTTATCGCTATTACTTTTATTGACCAAAGATAGGCGTGCATGGACTTTTCCTAGTGCTTTTGTTATTTATGGAGGATATGCAAATCTGTTTTAAAACCATATACAGGAGAATAGGCAGCAATGTAATTGTATTTTAGAGACTTGTAGTGGCTGTAGGAATGAATAGCATTAAAAATAGCAACACAAACCAAGCAAACTCCCCCGCAAAAGCCCCAAGCTTCAAAAGTACCTTCATGTAGCACATTCAGGATTCTGTTAATTATATTTTATTGTGTGACAGGTACTTATGTGAATATAAAGGTCCTCACATATGTTGTCATGAATCAGTAGCTTTTTTTTAATAGATGTGGACAAATAAAATGTGTTCTGGATGCTTAAATCTGCTAAAATATTTATAAGAAGGCTGGCTCTTGGGAAAATTTTCCCACCGGATGCAGTGGGTGTCAGGTCTAAAGGTCAGCGGCAGAGAGAGTAAAGAGAAGGCTCTTTGGCATTATTTTTCTCCAAATTTTTCAAACAAGCCTTGTGTAAAGAAGCAGGGGATCTTTCTTTCTTCCTAAATTTCCAAGTGCTAACAGGCATTTGCAGGTTCCTTAATACTGAAGCTGTTTGTTGCAAACTCTTTTTCTTTAAGAGAGGGGACAAAAACCCCAGAGCCCTCAGTACAGTTAATGCATTCATGAACTCTTAGCATGGAAGTTCCTGGTGTAAATCATAAAAGCCAGATGGAGTTGTAAGTGGCTGTCATGTACAACTTGGGGAATGAACATTCCTGATACTAATAAAAGGGCCAGATTGGAGCTACATAATTAATCCCAGCGTCCTTTTCAGTGCCTGATAAGATTTGGCTACAACAGCCATGGAGTTAACAGAGACAACTGTCAAGTCCTATGAAGCAGTGGATTGTTTGCTGAAAATAAAAATACCTGTGTGCTTACTCTGGAATGTATCTTCTGGTGATTAGTGCTCAAATTGCAGTTTAAATGGGGGCAAAAAAAAAGAGTGTGAGTAGTGGCTGATTTGGTCTTGAATCTATCTCCTCGCTTAAATACGTATGTAAATATATTTATACATATATTTAATATGTATGATTTATCTGCGTGTATGTTACATATCTGTAAATGTTTTTCAAGCAAAAGGTAAGTTTATAGGGCTTTTTTGAGTGTTACATGGCAAAACCTTTTCTAAATTTGTGCTGATTTGAATTGAAATGTAATGCCTGGGGAGCTCCAGGAAACAATCTTGCAGTGAAGTTTATTCCCTCTGCGTAGCAGTGTCCTGAAGGAAGTGTGCAGAAAAGTGCTAAAAAAAAAAGGCTTATGAGATGGCACAAAGTCTGTGTCAGAGACAGACAGGAGGAGGAGTGGGCAGATGGCAGTCAGTACAAAACACGTGAATAATCAGATTGAGAACAAGCTGAATAGACTGTCAGTATGCTGGTTGCATGCTGCAGCATTTTGGGTTTGGTGAACATGCTGGGGATTTTTTCTGTTGTGACCAGTGTTCCATACTTCAGAGAGGTAAAAATCTTCAAGCTAGAAGCATATATGGGAGTGAAGGCATGCCCACCATAGTCAGGGGAACTTCTGGGATGAGAGTAAGGTTAGTCCTTTCAGAACTATCAGGACTGGGAAACATTCAAAAATCTGTTTAGTTTGTTACAGACTTTATCCACAAGTTTATTCAGATCTACCTTTGGCATGCATGGCATGGAATAATATTAAAATGATCCAAAATCTTACTGCCTGAACCTGTGTGATGATAGATTTATTTTTTTTTTCTGAAAAGGCCTGGAAGGTAGTAAGATTTACTTGTGATAAATTGTTTACATAACTTACTTTATGTAAGTTATTGGGGAACTCTTTGAGTAGCTGTCTGGCCTGACTGTTCATTGCCTGGCTCAGTGGTCTTTTCCAGATTGTTGGTTGGATGCGCTGTTGGAGTGTGGAATGGAAAGAAGAGCAGGAGGGATGGCTGCACTGGTAAATGATTGATCCCGGAACCCCTCGTGCAATGCTAAGGATTATGTAAAAAAATAAATCCAGAAATAGAATAAAAGAAGCCCACCTGCCCTACTGATTCTTACTTGAAAAAGGTTATAATGTCAATTTATAGTAATAATAAAGTATACTTAGGAAGAGAGTGTGTTGAGATCTGTAGTTGATGAATTCATTGTTGATCAATAGTAACTTAGTTGTGTTTATATTTGTTTCAAAATGTTCCTGCTTTTTTCTTTTTCAGCGAGTTCCATAGGCTAAAACAGTAGTGAACTGGTCTAACTGGGGAATGTCCTACTTCCCAAGAAAAAGGCATTGCTTTGTCTGAGCTGGCATTTGAATGGAAGGATCACAACAAACCTTTCACTTTAAAATTTACGTAGTACAGATAATTTTTCATGCCTGCAGTTATCCTATAGTAAGACCAGTTTGCTCCTTGCAGACTGTCTTAGCATGCCTCAGTCTGAACAACAGCAGTAAAGAGTTTAACAGCACAAGAAGGTAGAGCACATGTGGTCTAAATTTGTGCAGAAGTGAAGATTAGAAAGATAAAGGGAAAATGATTAAAATATTCACAAGAAGTGCCCTAGAAAAGATTGTTTCGTGTCTGAGGCCATGATGAATCCTGTGGGAATGAGGAAGCTAAAAGGATATTTAGTTCTGATGTTTCACACTGAATCAACATGTTAGATATCAAAGTGGTATTAGTGAAATTTGTAAGAACACAGGCATTTTATGTAAAGAATATAGAAATAAAATAAGTTAGTCCAAGCCAAATCCTTTGCTGTATCTGAGCTATGCAGAAAATGAACGTTGGAGGCTTAACGTGAGTATAATAAATCAAACTGCCAGCTGAGCCTCAGAGGGCTTTATTCATGCACTTCATTGTTCTCTCTGCAGATACAGCAGGGTTCAGCCAAATGCAGGATTGTCATTCTGCAGATGTTCAGAGTGTTTCCCAGTGTTCTGAAGACTGAGCCGGTGTCTGTGCGTTGTCCAAACTGTTCGGAGTAGCCATGCTTCGACTTTCATAGGCACTTTTACATGCAGAAATTGCACTGTGAGTTTGCAGTTTTGGTTGAGTGGGGAGCTATGTTGTGTACTGTTGATAACTCCCAGAAAAGGCTCAGATTTGTAGCTTTTGGAAGGTGCTTTTTGGCAACAGAAGATGCTCTGCTGACCCTCTGCAGTTGGCAGAAAATGTTTCTCAGCGCATGAGCTTCCAAAGCACCTGTCTCAGGGTAGTTCTTGGGGCTGCTGACACACAGCAGGTTTTTTACCCTTCACCAAACTGTCTCCTTTCTCTGTATCCTCTGTACCAGGCAAACAAAATAGTAGAACAGGAGGCAGACTTCATTTAATAAGATTGAAATGGGAAACAAAAGGGTAGAATCAGAACACATGGAATATTGTGTTCTCTTTAACGCATGGTGCCACATCTGCTTGTTCTTACCTAGAGTTCAAAAGCAAGTCTCTGTTGTTGGGCCTGACAAGTCAGTAATAGTCTCTCATTAGTGTTAGCTTTAAGTATTCAAAGTTAAAATTGCTGAGTTTTCCATCACATCTTCCTTTCTTTCACCTCATCCTTGCTAGGGCTCTGGCTGGAGATGGGCACCTTCGTGTTGAAAGAGTTGTTTATTCATTCTATCTGTATTCATTCTGCTGGCTGGTTCATATTTGATATTCATCAGTGTTTTAATGAACATGCTTGCAGCATGCTCATATGATTAGTGTAGTATGTTTTGTTAACTCCATGTTTTCTGAGAGTATCTTGAGCATTTTATAGAGACCTTGTGATATATTTTTAGCTCTGCTGATAAACTTTAACTAAATGATATGATTATATACAGATCATGCTTGAAAGTCAATATTCTTTCTCATCTTCTCCCTAGTCTGCTGCTTCTGGAGTTTTGCTTATCTTAAATTATTGTTCAGTAAACTTACCCTGTAAAACTTTAACTTCAGAGCAATCAATGTTGCACTCACTTGTAAAAGGACAAGTAAACACATTTTTCCTATCAAATTAGGTTAAGATAAGAAATACTACGGCTAACTAATTTTTAATATTAGTTTGACAGGTGTATACTTTATCCCAGTCCAACAAAGGCAGTGTTCAGGAATGTTCTTCTTGGTGGTGGTTCTGTGAGCATAACCCTTGGATCTCCCTGTAGGCCAAGGACAAATTTCACACAGCCCTTTGCAGCGGGATAACTAAGCTGTCTGCTGACAGGATCAGGTACTTTCAGGTCACTGGAACATTGGGAATGTTCTGGTATCAGGGAAGACAGCTTTTCTGTAACCTGCCCCCTATCTGTTCTGAATATATCAAGGGAGTATTTCAAGGAAATGCGAGGGAAAGTGAAGGTGACTTCTAGGGCTTTATGAAGATTGGTGTGCATGTCTCTAGCTGAACAGAACTTGGCAGTGTTCAAACTTGACTCAGCTGTGATACAAGTCAGATTCTTTAACAAGGAAAATGGAGATTTTTTTTTTAAACTACTCATCTGTCCATTTTGACTTCCTTTCTTTTTTTGACGACTCTAACTTGAAGAAAGAGCTGCCACATCTCATACAATGCTTTTAATGTTATTAATTACAAAATAAATGTAGTAGCTGTTATCCTGAGATATTGTGTGATTAGGCATGATTGTTTGGTCTTGCGTTCTTCATTTGATTTCAGCTTGCATGACTGCTTTGAGTTCAGAAACCTGATTAAAATTTTATGATGAGTTTTTTGCTTTGAGTATGGTGAGTGAATGACTTGTCTTGATAAACACACTAGTTAGATCAGGGGCTGCTAAGCTTATGTTTCAGTTAAGAGTCAGGTTATGCCAAATATTAACTAGAAGCAGTAAAACTCATCAAAGTATAATGAATCTGTGTACTTAAACATTCCTTGGTTCTAACAGACTGATGGAAGCTGTGATATTCTGTATGTTAATGTGAAGTTGCATATTACAAGATCAGGGAGAAGTTTGATTTGTTTGTTGCTCTTTCTTACACAGCATGAACTTCAGTGTGAAGTTCCTTCTTGTTGTAGTTAATGATACCTGAATTCTTGCTTATGTAGAAATTAAGAAACAAGACCTTTATTTGCACAGCTTGAATTGCTGTAATGTGTAATACTACTTTCAAATTTCTCCTGAGAGTATCAGACATCCCAGTAAAACCAAACCTCTGCTGCATTTTTCAAAGACTGTTAATAATTAATTTATTTGGGAGGGGCCAGGAGAAGGGGTAATGTTTTCTTAAGTTGCCTTCTTTAAATGAGAAGGTGACTACTAGTTTTCTGTCAGTTTACTGGTACACTACAAATCTATTTTTTAATAGTTTAGACAGTTTATAATCATCTGATAACTTGAACTATGTGGCTGTTTGCTTCAGTCATTTATTCCCCCTCTGTGGAATGAAGTTATTTTAGCTGTCTGGTTAATCTTTGCACAGATGGGACTTACAGATCATTGGAGACTGAAGCACTGTGGTGTACAGGCTGTTGATAACTCTGTGCTGTTTCCTGTCTTTCAAGCTACTGATGTAAGTTGTAAAATATAATTAGTTTGAGGTGTTGTACTTTTAAGTAATATTTTAGTTAAATTGGTGTTTGCAAGATTAAATATTAGATTTCACTTGCGTACAGAGCTTGACAGATTTTGCTGACTGTGATGCTCTGTTTCTTGCATTTAAATGGAGCCTGAGGCAGCTGACTGTGGCTTTGTGAAGAGTGGTGAGTTTTGGTGCTTGAGTTTATTGTATACGAATGACTGGAAATTATGTGTGTCTTTGTAGGTCCCCTTTGTACAGGTTAACTTTTAGCAATTTTCACAAAACCTACTTGTTCTAGAAATGCTACTGCTGATGCTTTTTGCTCTAGCACCAGTTATATTTGAATGCTTCACATTGAAAGAAGATTACAAACTACACATGAAATTGATTTTTTTTTTGATGGAACTGATTGCTTAGAGGAGTTTTATGGGTGTTTTTACAGCATTTCTGTTGAGCTAGTATAGTCTCCACTGAACTCTGCTTCAGATGCTACAGACAGAATCACAGAATGGTTTATGTTGGAATGGACCATCTTGTTCTAACCCCCTGCCATGGGCAGGGACACTTTCCATTACATCAGCTCGCTCAAAGCCCCATCCAGCCTGGCCTCGAACCTCCTGACTGAGAATTTGCAGTTGGTCACTCAGATAAAGAGTAGGAACAGTAGGTGTCTCTAAAAATTGCTTTCAGTACCTGTCCTGCACCTGCAGGTAGGCACCTCCGAAGAGACTGTGGAAGATAACTAATTACAGAGTTTAGTCAGTGTCCAAACACCTTGGGAGCTTTCTTCAGTTTCCTGTCCTACTTTGTTTGGCTTTTAAAAAGGCATTTGAAGCAAATGGTAACTGTTGTGGAAAGTTGAGTGAACTTTTTAGTTCTTTCAGCAGGTGAAGTAAGTCTTAAGGACTGTAGCATCCTTGCACTTCAAACTTCTTTCAGGGAACATCATCTGGTTCATGAACTGAGTATGGCAGGATTTCTATGAAGAGCCATATGTTTGCTTATTTTTCTATTTTTGTAAACATTTTTCATATGTAAATATGGGGAAATTCGGTGAGAAGCGTTCATTTTTTTTTTCAGCTGATTTGTTGTCGTTGATGCCTAGCTTTAATGAGCTTTTATTTCAGGCTCTTATATATAAAATAAAATCCTTAGTGCAGAAACTCCAGATTCAATGACATTTTTGTGTGGGAGCTCTATTTTTGAGCTTGGCTTGCATCACTCATGCTAATTCTGCAGAGCTGTACCCTTGACCTAATGAAGTAACTGATGCTCGTGTGTCAGCAGCATGTGTCATTTCCAGTCAGTGAAGGAGGATAGAATCACATCCTTGAGTCGTAGTTTTCACAGATATTTTTCGGGAATATTCGTATTCAGAAACCTCTTATTCCAGCAAAATCTTCAGGGGAATTTTTGCCTGAGGTGATTTAAGATGCTTCTGACTGCTCAGAAAGGTTTTTGTTTATTCTTGTGTTCTTTTGGTTTGCCTTGGCCTCCCCAAGGGCCGGGTGCTTTCGGGACTAACCTGCAGTGTACCAAGTACTGGCAAGTGGAGCATTGGGAACAGAAAACAGACTTGGGACTCCTTCCAGCATTTAGGAAAAGTGATTGCTGTGGAATTGCTCAGCTGATTTCCATGGAGGTGGAGTCTGCTGACTGTGTTTGGCACAGAAGCCTGTGGGAAGAGCTCCATGTTAATGTGCAGTGTTAACAAAAGAGGCTGAAGGACAGTGTTCAGACTTGCAGTGAGGGTGAACTTCGATGTGGAGAGTGAAAAGCAACTTGATGTTCCTCTGCTGGTTTTTTTTGTTTTCAAATGTCAGGTTTCTCTTGCAAGGCAGGGAAGTATTGAAGCTGCATCTAAATGGTTGCTAAGTTAATATTACCTTTAAGGAAGTGAGATTTTGCCAAATTCACTTTTTGTTGTTGACTCTTCCTCTGAGTTCTGCATCTTGCCCACATTACTGTTCCCCACTCAAAATTTGGTACCAAATGTCCTAAGATTTCTGTCTTTTTAGGGAGCTGGAAGAAAGGAAGGTTCTGTTGTGGTTAAACAGTTCATCTGTCTTGGTTGAGTACTGTATTGTCACCACAACAGGCAGTCCTGGCCTATGGAGCAGCTTCCTGTCAGTGCTGAGGATCGAACTGCTCTCCAGTGATTGAGATCATCTACTTCCTGTTCCAGAAAACTCATCTTTTTTTCTGTTTTTTTTTTCCCTAGGATTATTTTGCAGTTAATATAGTGGTTGTCCAAGTAACTTGCATCATGAAATCCAAAAATTCTTGGAGCAGTAGAGGAAGTAGGAATCCCTCAGCTGGAAGATGGAGAACATGACGACCCTTCTGTCACAGTGGTTTTTCCATGTTCAATTTAAGCCATCCTGAAAGGGTACCAGTAGTCAGACTGTGGTGTGAGTATTCTTTTCATGGTTTTGGAACAATCATTGTGCAACAGCCTCCCTCATTAAGATAATTATAGAGCAATACCAAGTCGCATTAAATGATGTTCTTGTTGCGCAGTTGTTTTTTGTTTGAGGTACAACACAGGATTCAGCTGCATGTAGTTGTTATGTTCTTGTATTACTCTGTATTTTGCAGAGCTAATAAAAATTGCTTCAAGATGAAGTTGAGAACAACTGTGTGTTGTTATCCTCAGAATGTCTGTCACTGTAGGCTGGGTACTCGCATTCTTGGCTGTTGATCCTGCTGAACATGCCAGGCAAGTTTTGGGAAAATCAGAATTGAAGCAAGTGCTTCATTGATGGGTTTGGTTTATGAATATTAGAACTTAGGCAGGATTAGAGCTTGTTCTGGAATGAGGTACCCTGGGATACGGGTAATTTAAATATGATCTTCAGCGCCAACTGTTTGATTTCACCGATCTCCTCCCATTGCAGTACACTACCCAGTAATGTGGACTGAGGGTTGGGGTTTGTATTTTTTAGAGGTCTGCTTTAGTTAGTTAACCAAAAGGTGTGAAAAGCATCAGTCAATGTAAGGAGGAGAGTTGATTTTAGCTAATAATCTTGATAAAATTGAGTAGCTCTCATTGTTAGCTTGAAACTTGGTGATAGCGTGGGAATTTCAGGTTTGCTGCACCAGAAATACCCAAGGATTTTAATGGCAGGTAATGATCTAGGTTTCCCCTTCACCAAGCTATTCTGTCAATTTAAGCATAAAGCTGTTGCTTAAACTACGTTGTTGTGGGAATGAGTTGTAGGAACCAGTCCTTCTGCTCCTAAGTTACTTCTAAACTGTTTGTTTACTATAAATGGCTTAATTTTGATTATTACAGAAGACCTGCACTTGTAGGGTGACTGAAAAATAGTTTGGGTCATACTGTCCATCTTCAGTATTTAGTTTATGATGGTTTGAAAGGCTGTGTTCAGTACTGGGAGGTAACGAAAATGACATTTGCTGGGAAAATAAGAGACTGAAAATCAGTAGTCAGTCCTTAATTTAAGGCATCCCTTCAGAGTAACACTTTAAAATTTTGGTGTTCAATATAGTGTATTGTAGGAAACATTCTGCTGTCTTTTTCAAATTTGAGGGAGTTCCTGCATGCAAGCTAAGTAAAAATATCTTTCATATTGCTTGTTCTTTAATACACTGGCATAAAATTATAATCTTGAAAGGTTCTTTTTCTGGAAGAACATTGAGTCAGCTGCAGAGGTGACCATGGGATAGTGTTTGACAACATATTTAAATACTTAGGTATGCAACTTCTATTTTTGCTGTAATTTACTTCTTAAAATATTTGGCATCAGCTGATAAAAATAGTGTTAACATCAAATATTTGTGATTTCAGAACAGTTGGACCTGCTGGCAGTGGAATCTATTGATAACACCTGGTTATTTATAGAGAAGACTGTACTGGTGTAATCTGTGGATAGTTCAATATCCAATATTGACTTCATTATGTCTGAGGACAATTATATAAACAAGGCTATAGTTGCTGGAAGCATATTGCAGGAATTTATGAGATTGTGGGGTTGCAGGTCTAATGGTCAGAAGAGGCTTCTGGGAGTCCCTGGTCCAACCACTCACTCAAAGCAGGGATAGAAGCACTGCGTGACATGTCATGGCTTTGACTCCTGAAGCCATGAAAACCCTCAAGAACAGCAAACCCATGGCCTCCATGTGAAATCTGTGCCTGCTCTTCACCACCCTCTGAGTGAAAAAGATTGTCATTGTGTCCAACCCGAAAGCTTTGCTTTCCTGTCCTGGGCCTGATGAAGTTTGTTTTGGCCCCATCCTTGGGCCTATCCACGCATGTTTCTGTTTGTGGAAGTGCTGCCGTTCCCTGTGTGAGCCCTTGCTTCCCTTCTCCTCTCTGCTGAGATGCAGCTGTGTGGCCCAGAGATCTGGCCAGTTTTCCAGGCCAGTTTCCCTTCTGCTCATGGAGCTCTGGGCACCTCAGCTTCCAGGTGAGTCTGTGGTGGGAGACCTGTTCTGAACATTGTCTTGAAGTCGAAGAACGTTCTCTGATCCATTCAACTTTCATCAGAGCCCCTCAGAAGTTGGGTATGCTCTGCCTTTGATAAATATTTAACTCCTGAAGAGTATCAAAATTAATGTCATCAGGACTTTTTCCATGTTCCTTCCACAAGCTGATGGGACTCTATACTTCTGTGTTCTCAGGCATAAGGATGGTGGGAACCTCCTGTGAAAGCCATGATGCTTTTGTAGGTGACAACACTCACAGGCGCATGGTGTGATTCATGGGGTATCCTGTGCAGGGCCAGGCGTTGGACTTCATGATCCTGATGGGTCCCTTCCAACTCAGCATATTCTATGACTCGATGAATCTTGGGGTAATCCTGTGTAGAATACAGAAAAAAGCAAACTAATTTAGTAGTTAGTAAGCAAAATTTATAACAGTCGGTATGGAAATCAAAAATGATTTTCATTATTTATTAAAAAAAAAATCCTACTAAATGTTGCTTCTGTCTTCTTCAAAAAGTTGTATGCCTCATATTGTATTAGTCCAGTAACTAAATTTTAACTCTTACGTTGTTCCAAGCAGGGAAACATAACTCAATTTTATCAGTTACACTCCTGGTAAATCTGCAAACTAGGAGAATCTATTTTAATTCTTGTTTGTTATAAATTATTGAAGGAGATAGCTTGATTCTGGGGGAGATGGCGTTTGAGAGGCTCCGAAAGCAGTAATTTTCCAAGCCTATTTGTCAGTTCTGATGTAAGATTGACTCTATAATATGGAGTTAATGCTTTCAAAATGAGCTGCTTGGCCAGCACACAGTGTCTGGTTCCAATTACTGTCAGTAAATCCAGAAAATTATTTTCTGAGAAGGTCTTGGTGAAATCTGCATTTTAAATAGAGATAATCAGTATGAAAGTAGTTGAAAGGAGTTTTGTAATGTTTCATGCTGTATGGTTTTGGTTTTGTATTTGAGATTGTTGATCCTGAAGTGGATGCCATGACTGTGCTGTTCTGGCGTGCACTGTTTCCTCTGTGGAAGCAGGATTACGAGTGTGCTTAAAAGAATAGATCTCCTGGGTATTATTGCAAAACAAGTAATTGACTTTCTTTAAAAAAAAAACCCTTTTGCATAAGAACAAAGATGTTTTGTAAATCCAAGTGCTGTGCACTTATCTGATGTTAGTGACTTGCATGCTTGCTGGGTTGCACTTACTTTCTTTGAAGTAATTTTAAAAAGTGCATATGCTCTGGAAGCAAGGTTAGGATTGATACTGGTGTATAGATTGCTTCTCAGTCTGATCTTTGTCAGGATTTCATTGCAGTGGAGCAGCTGAGCCCTCTTTATACAGCAGGGAAAATAGGTGGTCGTGACACTGTACTTTCAGCAGAATCTACAGGCTGCAGCAGTAGCCTCCAGACTGCTTTCAAAATTCAGTGTGATGATACCAGGACTTGTCATATTTGCAACTGTACTCATTTGGAAGGATTGGAATAGTCAGAGGATTATCCTTAAAATGGGAACATTCCCTATGGATTTTTTGGTGCCCTGGCCCTTAACAGCTTCTGCAGCAATTTAGTAATTGCTGCAGACTTAGTTGTTGAACCCTGTTGTTAGCAGAATGTCCAAATGTGCCCTTGTTCAGCAAGGTAAGCAAAAGGACTTCGAATGTCTGCTTGCAGTTCTCTACTTGTTCCCTCACAGTGTGACAGAGAACTATTGTTGGCAGCTGATATCACCAGTGGATTATAATTGCAAATGTTAGTGAAAAGTCATTAAGTGAAGGATTGTGCTAAATGGATTTAAATGTCATTGATTGGAGTCTGCAACTCCAGACTCAATTGTTACCTAGTCAAAAGTATCCCCAAACAACCAACAACCTACTTAACAAATGACAAATTTATATAGATTTTTTGGTTTCTCTCCTTTTAGGGAGGTTTTTACATCTGTGCTCAGCTATGTTTGGGTCAGCAGGTATGGCGGACTTCAGTAGTGAATTTATTACAAATAATTCGGTCTTTACCATTCCTGGTATTCAGATTATTTTTTAGAGGGCACTGCAATGAACATGTGCTAGGTGTATTCTTCATTTCTATTTCTTGTCAAGTTTAAGGTTGTTTTTTGTCCTTGTGCTTCTGTCTTCCACTCTCTTAGAGCAGTCAGATCACTGGTATGAATGTTTTTTTGTATTTTTTCAGACTGAGGATCCTCTGAATCTTATGCTTTAAAGACACCTTTAAAATGAAAGAGCCCAGTTTTTACAGGCAGCTTTGTCATTTTGGATCAGTGAGATTTGTTACCTTGCAAGAAGAAAAGACAGATTATGGGCCCATATTAGGAGTTAATGATATTTCTGATTAGGAGTTAATTAGGAGTTTCTGGTATTTCTTCATTATGAACACAGCTTATTTTTGCTTCTGTCTTTAATTTTACATTGAGCTGTCTTTAAAAATGGAAATATTTATGAGAGGATAGCCATTTTCAAAATTCATGGGAAAGTTCAAAGAGGAAGTCTTGGAAGACTCTTCAAGATAACATGGAGATATGTTGGTAGAGGGAGCTGGAAATACTTAGTGATTTGTTTTAATAGCTTATTATTAAATATCTACAAGAATCTGTCCTACATTGAGCAATCTTAGTTTCCATGTAGATCTTTACCAAGAATGAGGCAAAAATTCCTTTCCTGTAAGAGGGACCAAAAGAGGTAAATAGTTGAAACTGTGAAATTAGAACTGTGCCATGGATAGCAGTAGTGAATCATAATGTTAAACCTACTGAGGTTGTGCAATCAAAATTTCATGCTGACACTGAGGAAGGAATACTTAAATGGAAACTTGAAGGAAAGGATAGACTTTTTATGTGAAATCTGGCCTAATATATTCATAGTATTCATATTTCTCCTAAATTTTGTAGTTCTTGTTGTTCAGGTTTCTCTTGTGCATTGAGATGAGGCTGTCCTGCTGGAAAAGTTTAAAATCTAGAAAGTGAAAATAACAGTGAATGTTGTTGTATGTCCCATAGCAATATAAACTGGATGACTGTGTACTGAGGAAGTTAAATACAGGTAATGGAGGTAATACTGTTTCTTCTTTTTTTCTGTTCTTAATTGCAGGTTAACCTACTGGTTGGGACTTTATGAAGGTAATTCATTATGGTAACTTGTTAGTGTGGTAGATGAGTTCTAAATTCTTCTTTTTTTAACTCATTTTTAAAGCAAAATGGCCTTGAATTATCTACTTCCTACCTCCTGTGGTGACTGTGGAGATTACCAGTTACTGCACAACTTCCCTGAAATAAAGACTTAATTTGACTGAATAACATCTTGGATATGGTGCTCCACCCAATTGAGAGCCAAGATGCTGTTCCAAAAATAAAAATATGGTTTCTTTATACTGAGCTGTGTTGCTCAGCCAGAGGAATGTGAGACTCTGGTGGGGAAGAAGGGGATATCTAACTGCTGCCATCATTCTTATGCAGTACACAATACATTTAAGACTTCCTCAAACTTTGTTTAGGCTAAGATGTGGGGCAATCTTGAAGCAGGATCTGAACTTTGTTTTGGCTCACGCCATTATCCTTTTTCAGTCGTTTGTCTTCCTTTAGAACTCCCTTTGTCAGATAAAAATAATTACCACACAGACTTCTAGTTGTTTGTTTTACTGAAATAATTGCATATGGTGTATGCATCCAGCCTTCACTGAAATTCCATCAGAAGTGTGCTAGTAACATTCTACTTTCTTGCTTTCCCAGACATTTTTAAAATACAAAAACACTTCTTTTCCTCTTTCTTTACAATTGGTAATGTTGGATTCAATCTCTTTCATTGTGTTACAATTTGTGTCCCAGTTTAAAAGGTCTTTCTCCCTCTTGTGCTGAATTTGTTTGTTGCACTGTGTAAGTATTACTGGTCAAAAGAAGCTGAATGTGTTTTTCTGAAAATACACAGGAAATGTAGTGTTAAAACTACTTGTGTACACATCCTACTTCACTGTAATTCTTCATGGTGGGTATTGTTAACTTGCAGTGCTGCAGTGAACTCTGTGTGTCTGTTAGAAGTTCACTGCAGTTCGCAATAGAAGCTCTTTATTTCCACTGTGAAGTTCTTCCTACTGTATTTCAAATTGTGTGCAGTTCAAGGATCCCTTTAATAGTTAGGTCTTAATTTTGAATTCTCAGTTCTCTTCTGGTCAATATGCATTGACTTCAAAGAGAAAAACACCTCATAGCAACAGTGAGCATCTGTCTGCCTCTGTCATTTCTCATCACTCTGTGCTTGCATCAGGCGTCTGAGGCTAAATTGCTTTGACTGACAGATGGACTGACTGACGAGATCTTGGCTCCAAACACACACAAGGATGCACAGACACACAGGCTCCTTGGGCTCCATTTACATTTCACTATTTTTATGTGGCAACTGAGGTCCCAAATACAATGAGCTTCAGTGGTGATGCTGGTTGTAGAGTGAGGAAATCTTAAGATGTGGGGGGAGAGAAGGAGGAAGCACCTTGGCTGTTTGCCTTCTCCTCTCCTCCTCGCTTGACTTTTTGCTCAAGGTGCTCATGAAAGGTGCAGTAGAAGTTTGGTGTGACTGGTAAATTAATGCTGGAGGCTTGGGAAAATTGCAGTAAGTCTTGCTGATCTGCATAGCTTTGATTTGAAATTGGTTAATGAACACAGTATTGTAATGGTGTCTCTCTTAAATCCTGAGTTTTCTGTAAGGGAAATCTCACGACGGTTTTTTTTAAAGTCACGCATATTGACCAGAAGGGAATTGAGAATTAAACATTAAATCCTAACTATTAAAGGGGTTCTTGAACTGCACACAAATCTAAATACAGTAGGAAGAACTTCACAATGGAAGTCAATGGTCAGCATCCACAAATTTTCCAGTAGTTAAATAAGGATTTTAATTTTGTTTGTTTGTTTGGGGGGTGGGTTGTTTGTTTTTGGTGGTTTGTTTGTTTTGTGGTGGTTTTGTTGTTGTTGTTATTCTGGAGTATTGACAGCTGAAGAACAGTTCCAAGGCAGGTGATCTTACACAAAGAGGTGAATTTCAGGTACCAGAAGGACTTCATGTAGTATGAAAGATCTGCATCATCCGTGTGTTCTCTATGTGTGGAGCTGGGAGGGGGCTTCACACTTCAAAGAATCATTTATTTTATTTAACAATGTTTTATTGCTGTTCTCAAGAAAAACAGTTAAAGGCATTAACAGAAGCCAGCAGCCAAAGTTCTTCAGCTTGTGATGACAGAATAAATCCTGGTTGTTTTCTGAACTTTTAGTCTTTACAAAAACAAGAGGGCTGTGCTATTGAGGAAGATTGGAGTATGCTCTCTACTTTTTTATTTGAAAAGGAGAAACTGGTTGGGAAAATAGCTGAAGATGCTTCTGAATAAATGTGTGGCTTCAGTTTTGATTGAACTTTTCTAAAATCGGGGTCCTTCAAGCATGTAGTTGTACTGTCCCCTGTAAGGATGCCGCCTTTTTTGAAGTCACGTTTGGAAATTAATATTTCAACTCCTTTTATACAAATATAATTACTTTGTAAGATCTTATGCCAGTATTTATAGTTGATAGTGAATTCAGTAAAGCAGCAAGAGATGTCATTGTCATGTAGATTGGCAATTTTGTGGTGATGTACGTGGTAAAACAAAACAAGGTTGTGGAGAGTTTGTTCTCTTTGGGCAGGTGACATTGTAGTAAACTTCATTTTTCCTTAAGAAGTGCCAAAGGAAAGCAGCCAAAGAAATGGCTCATTGCAACTTAATGGTCAGCAGCCTAATTAGTCAAATACCATGTGCCTACCTCTGCATGAAATAGCCTATTTCTTTCCAATGTAAAATAGGAATTTTCAGTTTTGGAACAGCTTGAAGAGGCCTTTGTTGCAAATGACCACTGGCTTTTTAGTTATTTATTCTCAAAAATAATGAAGGTCAGCATGGTAGCCATAGTGACTGCATGCCACTTCCTGTAATAATGAAATTCACTTACTAGTAACAACTTCCCGTGTGGCAGAGGGAAACCTTTCTTTGAAAACTAGATGTGATTGGAATTCTGTAACTTGAGAAATCTTGAATACTGTAGTTTTTCTTCAGTTTTAAGCTCCTTGTCATAATTTCTGGTTGTGTGAGTTGCTGTGGAGGTCTAAACAGAGAACACGCAACTTTAAATTGCTGAAGTTTACGTATAATCTGGCACTGGTAAACTTGTGACTTGAAAAATTATTTTCATTTGGAAGTGATAAGGACTGCTAAATGGGGAATATATCATTCTGCTTGCAGCTCTCTTAGTGTGAGGAAGGCATCCTGCTATAAACTACAAAATTAAGGCTTTTAAGAATCATGTGAATATGATCAGGCCAGAATGGTTGAATGCTCCCAGTTCCATGGTGAAATCCGAGCATCAGGAGAAAGTGCAACAACTAACTGGGTGAAATGCTTTTAGTAAATTACTTTGGTGCAATGTACACTATTTTCTCCTTGAGTATTATACAGTGTAAATACTAAATTTTAATATTATAAGGGTTCTTCTATATTAGAGAAAATGTTGTTGCAGATCTGAATGCAGGTCTTGTGGGAGTTTTGATAGGAACTTGAAGATGGGGAGTGAAATTGTTCCATCCTGAGGTTGTTTTCCCTCTCCTTTAATATTTACCCAAAAAGAGTGGGTTTGGTTTGGGTTTAATTTAATCAGTTGATTGTAATAGAACTTTAAACTGATCAGGCAGGATTCTGACCTTGAGAGTAAAAATTCTCAGAATTCTGTCAAGTTTCTGTTTCTGGTATTTCTTCATTATGAACATGGCTTGTTTTTGCTTCTGTCTTTAATTTTGCATAGAGCTGTATTTAAAAACAGAAACATTTATGAAAGGATAGCTATTTTCAAAAATCACGGGAAAATTGAAAGTGGAAGTCTGTTTTTGAGAGCTCCAGGAATGAGCCTACAGTGAAGTAAAGTCAATGTATCTTGATAATAATAATTAATTTATGTCTATTTTAAATGTATGAATGAAATATATATTTATAAATAAATATAAAATAATTATAAATAAGAATGGATCTATTTGAACTTTAAGACATCTGAAAATGTATTTTGAGAATTTTTGATCTATTTTTTTATGTTTAGAAATACTAATTTAATGTAAGTTGTGTGTGTATCTAAAACTGTACTTCTGCTACTGAATGAAAAAACATGTTTTCTACAATATTAGCTGCAGAGTAATTGGCTGGAATGTTACAGAAGCTTGTCTTAAATCCTTTCTTTTTTTACTTCCCTCTCCTAGAGGTGCCCAGCTGCTCTGCACCAAGGCCCTGGCAGTGATGTGTCGTAGTCTGTTGCTGTAAACATCCCCGACTGGAAGCTGTACCAGCTCCAGCTTTCAGTCAGATGTTTGCTGCACCTGGCTATGCTTGGACAACAGCCGAAGGAGAAGCTGCCATGAACACGTGTGTGCATTTATATTTGTCAAGCACTGCTTCTATAGACAGATGAATTGCCTCCCCATGCATTATCCTGGCTGGTAGGTGTGAGCTCCTGAAATCTGATCTGAAATTGAGATCCAAAGCTGGTGCATGAGTTGCTCAAAGCCAAGCTCTTTGCTGCTTTGTGGTATGAACTACAGGATTAGGCTTCCTTGGAATGCCTGGTGGTGGTGAGCTTCTACAATTACCCATCAACCCTTCATTGCTTTATCAATTGTCTGTTTTAGCAGCTTCTGTTATTGAGGGCTGTGAGGACCCACTATTATCAATGCTGTCAAATACTTAGCAGGCCTCATATCTGCTGTGCCTTGCTTTTTGTTGTTTTCTCTGGAATTCTGTATTCCAAGTCTCCTTGTGAGTAGGTTATGCTCCTAATTGCTTGTTAGCTGGGCATTACCCAAGACCAAAATAAAGGTTAAAAACACATTGCCCAGTCTGTTCTTCAAATGGATGGTGTATGTCCTTGTCTGTGGTGTGGTTTGTGCTGCCATCACCATGGTTTGCTTTTCATGGAAATAACAAATTTTGAAAGTATTCCTTCAGAAGTCAGTCTTCACTGGTTCGATTCCTGAACTCCTTAAAACAGTCATGTCATCAGGAACAGCATCTGCAGGAAAGCTTCGGCACTTTCCACTTTTCTCCAGTGGGATCTGCACGTGCTGTTGCCTGGATCTTGCCTGGGACTTCTTCCCTTCTTTGTTTCACTCTAGTCTTCTATTTCTAAAGGGATGGCCAATGAAAGTAACTGCTGCTAATACAAAAAATACTCTTCCAATAATTTAGCTCCCCATTCTTTTGCCTCCTAAAATGTTGGGGTTTTTTTTATTTCCTAACACTTAAATGAAAGACTTTTTTTAATTTAAGTGGTAGTATACCAAAGCTAGGTATTTATTTGTTCACCTTCACTATTGTGGTTCTGTAAAAGATTATTATGACTAAAAATACAGATACTTTTAAGAAGTAAAATATTTTCTCCTTAACTTATCAGAACTAAAACTAGGAGGATTTCTTAGTCCTGGGAAAGCTAGACTAATAAGCATTGGGAAAGGTGATGATTTTGAAGCTGTCAGTGAATGACTAAAGGTGAACCAAGGACAGCCATTATTCTGTTATGGTCCCATTGCTATAACCATTTTGTTTCTTACCCTGTGTTCTGTCTGGTGACATAGGAACATGTGTGGTGATAGAAGGTTGTGAACTTATTTAGTGATTGAATACATTCCTAGCACCTCTACAAAGATTTTTAAAGAACTTGCACACCTAATATAACCTCAGGTAAAATAGCTTCTTTAAAAATAACTGTCTTACTAAGTTTGATAAATCATGGTTGTATATTTATAAAAAAGACTTTGATGCAGAAGCTGTAGAGCTTGATTCCTTAAAAAAAAAACCCACATGGTAGTTGTTTTCCAGGCTTTCCTTGTTGTAAATATTTAGCATTTCCTAGTTCTAGATAGTGTTTGGACTTGGAAGAAAGGAAAAGGTTTTTGTTAACAAACTTCTTAGTTCAAAGTAAATGTCCTATAATTAATCTAGTGTTCATTTTGGTTAGTGCTGTCTTAGCCATTCTACATGCCACATGAGTGCTGCCTTTTTTTTAATAATCTTAGCTCACGTGCAGTTTGTCAGTCCAGTCTTGTGGAATTGAACTTGTGCACACCTTCATATTGTACTGTACTCCATATACTCAAACACAGATGTCACATGTCAGCACATGAAAATAATTTGAAGTGGCTTATAGCTGCAGGAAATAAATAAATTAAAAATCCACACTGTGTTTTTGTTTGAGGTTTTTTTTTGGCAAGTGTTTGAAATGAAAGGATCTGCTTTCTCTATTCAGGAAATAACCAAGTCCTGGACATCTTAGCATGTCTCAAATGTGGCTGTTGTTTGCAGCTGAAGAAGGTGGGTGTTGTAGTGTTGTCCAAATGCATATTTATGCCATGATCCCAGGCAAGCTTGCAGTACTGGGATACCTGGGAAGGGATGATGGGGATTTGGCACAGTATCTGTGCAGTTCGGGTGGGCATGAGGAGTTGAAGCAACTGTTGCAGAATAAGGCAGGACAGGCTCACGAACACAGAAGAGGCAGATTTGACACCTCAGCCTGATGCCCAGCAGGCAAATGACCTCATCTTGTTGACATGGCACCAGTGACCATTGCTTGTGTGACATGGATCAGTTCCTGGTGTTCTGCAACAGAGGGAAATACCTGAATGAAAACCAGGCTGGGGATCCAGAGTGACACAATGGCCATGCAGCTACTGCTTTTGGGTGTCTGGCATTAGCTGCACGTGCAGCTGCAAGGTACAGCTGCTTTCGGTGACAAAAGCTTGTGATTAATACCAAGGTTGACCCTTGCTGAGCAGGTGGAGTGTCTGTGCAGGCCAGTGTTTGGCTTGCCTGGGGTGTTCCTCTGAGCACTTTTTGTGACTGCTTCTGAGCAAAGTCCTTGGTGACTTTGCACCAGCCTGGTCGAGCACTGTCTTCCCTTGCTCAGAACTCGCAGCTGTGTTCAGCAGAATTGCTTGAGCTCATGTTTTCCTTCATACAAAGAACAACTGTTAAAACATTTGGAGGGCTTCCCCCCTCCTCTATGCATGAAATAATCTGCATCTGTGATTCCTTTTACCCAGTAAAGCTGCAAACACCTGTTCCGAGAAGAGCTTGGAGAAGGCTGAGGCTTAGCCTCTTGACTGATTGGGTTCATCGAAATTTTCTCTTCCTGCACTGCTGAAGTCTTGTTTGTGCAAGACTGGACATCAAATTAAACACACCTGAAATACAAGATAAAATGCTGAAGCTGAGGAGTGTGTTGCTCTTTTGCTATTGTAATGACATGTATTTCTGAAATACAGCTGAAACTGGAGATGAAAATAAGAATGGAAATATTTGAAATAGTAGAAGTGCCTTAAAAAAGTTCTAGAGGAGAATTGAGAATTATTTTAAGAACATAAAAATAAGATGTACAAATGTTGCAACAAATGCTGTAAAATTTAGCACTCTAAGGAAACTGGAAATATATACAGAGGGTTGTTCTTGCATAGAATTTGAGATGGACATTTTTGAGGACTCCCAGTTTTTACCACCCTGTTAATCGCCCATATATATTTTAGAGTTGAGTTTCAATTTTAAGAATTGTTTGGAATTTCTAGAAGGTGCCTGTGCTGACCATCAAGGGCCTTGGCAGGTAAGTGCAATAGCATGCTCTTCTACAGAAACTGTGAGAGAGAAATGTCTTATTTTTGCTTTTGGACCTCTACAGCATCAGGGACTGTACATGGATGTTACTGTGTTCTGATATTCAGAAGATTAAATGTTAAAATGCATGGATTGACTTAATAATGTTAGTGAAGATTAATGTACTGTATGAGTGGTGCAAATACCCCAAAGTATGTCTGGGCAGATTTATTTTTTGATATGTTAAAAAGCACTGCTGTATATATAGTTCAGCTAATTTTTAGTCAACATGCTACACTCAGCTATAACAAGAGGTGGGGCTGGGGCTGGCTGTTTACTTCAACTGACTTGGAAAGGCAGCTTTCCTCAATGGTCAAGTGACATTGGCAAGCAGGGAATCCTATTTTTCAGTAGTATTTAGTATTGTAAGCACTAATGTCTATGGAAGCAGCATGTTTTTCTAGAAATCTCTTCATGCTCAAATTATGATTCTGGCTGTATAAAGGCCTGTATGTTTATTGGGAAACAGGCTTTAACTGATGGGATCTGTATCTTTCTAATTGCAAATAAACTGTAGCAATATATCTTTGCTTGAAAAGCAATGTCGCATACACTGATGACAGAAATAATCTAAAACCTTATATTGAATGTTCAGTTCTCAGTTGCAGCAGTGATTTATTGCTTATTATCTACTTGATCATTGTCAAAGGAGGAATAGATTTACAGGGTACTGTAAAAACAATTCCCAAACCAAGAGCTCATTAAAGTAGTAAAACTACTAAGCTTTAACAATTTCTGTTGCCCTTTGTATCTTAATGATAAATATCTTTGAAAGGGGAAATCTGCATAGGAGAAAAAAGAAGATAAACATCCCTTGTTTTCCTAATAGCTCTTCTTCTGTTATATCTTAGAATCACATTCCTACTACTGATGGACATGTTGTTAAATGAAGTATGGCTTCAGCATTTGGGCATTATTAAGTAGCAAAACCTTCTAAAAAAGAACTTGAATGTTTTTATTCAAATGGAAGAATGGAGGACATTGAATTCCTCATCTTCATAAAACATAAACTGGCTTCTTGAGGGTCAATTTTACGATCTGGTATCCTTCATAATATTTTAAAGGCTCAGATGTAAGATGCAATATTTTTTACTTATAATGCCAAATGCATTATAAAAATTAGAGAAATTTTTTTCCCTCTAAATTCATACACATGAGCCCCATTTTGCTATAATTGAACTTTTTGTTATGCTTTTATTTTTGCTTACAAACTGAGGAGGAATTTTAATACGTAGAAGTCCTTATGGGCAGGTGTTACACAATACATGGCACTGGAGGCTATTGCATGGAACACATCAAATTCTGTATCTCAAGATCACCTGTGTCTGTGCGAACACTGCAGTGCAACCATGTGTTTGCTGTGTGTGCACTTCTGCATGTACAAAGCTGTTCTTTTAGATTTTTATTCAGTGCATCTGTTGAACTGGTACAAAGCACGTAGCTCCAGTTGGGATGAAGTAGGGAAGTATGAGGGATGCAAGTTCTCCTCTCAGGAGAGATGATGTAATTAAAAACATTGAAAGCTTATCCCCAGGCAGAATCTGCATGCCTGTCTATTCTATTCCATTTCCCAGAATCGGGTGCCTCGTGGTGTCCCTGACTCTGCCTGAGAGAACTTCTCTCGAGTTCTGCTGTCTTTGCTTCACCCATTCTGCCGTGGTTTGCTGTGCTCTGGGAATGCCGGGGTTTGACAGCTGTGCTGAAGTGCAAGGAAAGTGCCAAGACAGAGGGATTTTCCTGTCAGGCTGTAACATTTGCAGCTCTGCTGTCACTTGTTATGTGGTGGTGACTGCTGACACACACTCCTGACCCATCCCACTGTGATTGCTGCCCTTGCTCACGGGAAGGAACACACTGTGACTGGCACAGCTCTCTGGTGTCACGGGGAGCAGTGAAATGCTCTCGCTGACCTTCCTCAGGCTGGATCCATGCCCTTGCTTGGCGTGTTGTGTGCACCACAATTTCATGGAGCCACTCAATAGTACAGTGACAAAAAAAAAAGGTTAATGGCAAGAAGGAATCCTCAAATCATCAGTTACTGCCAACCAAAATGTCGAAGATGTCCAGTGCCTCCATGTGGAGCTGATTTCCTTAGCATGGACAGTGAGTAAACAATCTGGGCAGATCAGATGTGGAGGCATATTTGGTGTTTCAGCAGGTGTTTTCTTTAAATGTATTTGAAATCTAGAATTCATACTGCAGAAACTCAAGTATGATCCAACTAGACAGTGGTTTTATTAAAGAAACAGTTCTTGCTGCTTTTGATGCAGCCCTTGAAAACTCATTAGGAGTAAAATGTAAATATAGTAAACCAATGAGCCTGTTGAAGCTTTAATTAATGTATTTGAATAGGTGATGTTTTCAAGAGTTTGATGTTTTTTGTGGTTCCAGGTTTGAGGATTTTGTTTAGCTACTCCTTGGTTACATAGGCAGTAGAGTAGGTTATAATGATACTGTATCAAATGATTTCAAATACTTTGGCTTCTCCTAAGGGAGAAAACACTGAAGATTGTCAGGATCAGTATGGGGGGGAAGGATGTTGTTTGGTTTTGGGTTTTTGAGTGAGGATTTGACAGGAGAATGAGTACTGTGCCTGTGTGCACCTTTCCATGGGCTTGGCTGCACTTGTGAGTGTTGTGAGTGCTGACTTGTTTTCCGTTCTCTGAAAATCTTCACTTGAGAATCAGACAGACTGATTTTGGTACTGTTCCTCCTCATTGAGGTAATGTTTGGCATTCTGGCTTGTGCTAAACTAAGACTAAACTTCTAGAATACGTGTACAAGGATTCCAAGCATAAAATAACCCTGCAGAATTTGAAACTATGTTTTAAATAGTGTAGTTCACTTTTTTCTTCCATTCTCTTGGTGCTTTTTAGATAAACAGTGATAATCCCATGGCGCCAGTGGTGGCCTAAACCAAAATGGGATAAATATATCTTGGGCAAAGATAGAATGTGAATGATTTATAAGATTGTCTGGAAGTTTTTTATAGATATGACATCAATGGTAAGTCATTTAACAGTCAAAAATTAAATTTCTCTTGAAAAACAGAGGCATAGTTAATGTGGATTTTTTCACAGCAATTTTGAAAATACACGTTTATTCATATGTTTGATTCTTCCTGGGTTTGTCTTCTGCTAAAAAATACAAGTATTTCAATAGATGTTCACTGATATTGCTTTGCTTGTCTGTTGTGTTCCCTAAGACTCTTGCAAAATTCAGCTCACTTCCTTTTTACCAGCTATGCCAGCTCTGACCAGCTTAATTCATGTTTTATAGAGGGTCTCTGTCTGGGGAGAGTGCAGACAAAGTTGAAAATGCTTGAAACTTGAACTTAAAACATGATTTTATAGTAGGTGGGTATGAGTAGTGAGGGTCTTACCTCTGGCATTGGGTTTTCTCTTTCTCTTAATGAACAGCAGATCCCTCACTTGTCCATGTTTGCAGCCAAGGAAAGCCTGATCTGTGGTTCAGTACATGGGCCCTGGAAGTGGAATGAAGGAAACGCAGCTTATGTCAGTCAGAATTGTTTGTTGTCTGATAACATCACTGTCTCAGCAGGGAAATCATTTCCTGTAAACAATATGGCTTTATCTGAAAAATCTGCCATTTTAATAATGTGAAAAATTATTTTTCCAAGCTTCACACAAGCCTTATCTTTGTCTGCCAGGAAAAAGGGAAGCGGCAGGAATGAAAGATGGTTTGTGAACTGAGCTCTGTTTACTTAAGGCTATGGAAAACATGCTGAAAGCATATACGTTAAGTGGATAGCTTAATGCACTTTTTTGATAAACACATTTCCCCACGTACTGTTAAATTAGTTGAACTGACTAATTACTATCTAGTGGAAAATAAGACCTGTTAACCATCTTCTGGAGATGTTTCACACTTACTCCAAGCAATTTAGGAGATAGCAGATCTCCAGTCTGGATTGCACTCCAGTGATGACCGTCCACAGAAGCTGTGTGATGTCTCACTAGACATGAGGTCTTGTTCATCCTGTGAACTGCCTGCCATAGTTACTGTGGGCTGCTTCCTGCCTGTAATGGAGACATAACACACCCAGGATTTCCACTGTCACAGCTACTCTGGTTCTCCAGGCAGAGGCACTTCTTGGATGCATCCCACACCAAGGGGTTGACATTGGTCTGTCTCTGTCAGCTGGAGGTACAAACTTTGTGCCCTCAAAGGAGTGTTAATGAAATCTGGCTTCTGCTATGAAACAAAGAGATGCCCCTGACCCCTTCATGCTTAAATTAGTCTTACAAAAAAGCTGGTGTTATAGGATAGAGGCAAGAAAGCAAGAAGCAAACTCAATCTTATCAAAAGATGGAATCTTTGAGGAGCAAAGGAGAGGGAAGATAATTTAGCAGAGTTTTCAGATTAGAAGCACTAGTGTGTATGTTGATTCTTTCTGTTCTGCAGGAATTTGAATGTGATGTTACATCTCCCACTAGTAAATGTATTTATATCTGTGTTTAGCTCAGGCATCCTCACATTAGAAAACTTAATGAAAACTGAGTGAAGAAATTTTGAGGAATCTCTTCTATCTATGTTCTTTATATAGTAAAAACATCAAAGAATTTCAGAAAGGAGAAATCTGGGAAATTTGCACTTTGAAAACCTACAAAACACCTATCTAGTTGACCACAAAGCATCATAGCATAAATTTTTGCTATTTGGAATCAGTGAATTCAGGAAGTGGAAACTTTAGCCATTTCACATTCTTAGTAGCAGAAAATAAAAATTTAAATAATCGTGGATGGTGTTTCATGGTAAGAGTAAAGGTTTTGATATATTTTTTCATTTTTTTAAAAAACTAGGAAAACCAATTGCATGCTGAACATTCAAAAATAATTTCCATACAGATGCTCATCTTAAAATTTTTTTCTATTTATTTAGACTGCTTAAAGTGCAAATTTAAGGTAGTGTACCATAAAAACCGTGTGTGTATATCTATCTATATAGATATATAGATATATGTATTAGTGGTAAGAGCAATCAGAAGTTTTTCACAGGGAAATTCTGATAAGAATGTTTGCTTATTGATGCTTCACCTGATAAGGCAGTAGTTAATATTGTGGGATGCAAAATGAAGGCTGCAATTCTTTCCACCAAAAACATCCTTTTTGATGTGAGTGTCGTTGTAACTAACCATCCATGTGTGCTGCTGTGGGACAGTGGCCATGTAGAGGATTGTACTGTGCCAGGCTCTGACCAGTCCCTGGCAGCTCCTGTTCTGGAGCTCTTGCAGACATGGCCTGCATGCATGGGAACCACCAGGGAGGTGAAGGTTCTGCTGGTCCTTGGCTGGATGTCTTCCAGTGTGTCCAGATGGGATATTGGGTAATCCTAGAATACCAAACTTCCCTGAATTTTTGTTTGAGATGCAGCATTTCTGCTAGAAAAACAGGTAAGGTCACACTGAAGTAACAACTTCCAAGGGCTTGATCTCGGTGGCAGCTCACATCTGTTTATTAGATGGTTATTTTTATGGCAGGGTAGTGCTGCTGATGTGGGACCATGTAATCTATCTAAAGTTGTTGTGACTGAAGGCCAGATTCTGACTGTTAAATTCCAAAACATCTGAGTGACTTCACTGATTTCTAAAGTGTTCTTTTTCTGGCTTTCATTAATATGAATGAGATTATAATCAGGCTTCAGTTATGGTTCAGAATATATTAGGAGATAATAAATAGGAGAAAATGTAAACAGTCATAAAGCACGTGAAGTGTCCACAATACATATATGGATTGAATCATAAATGAGTTTTGCAAAATTGACAGCTGAGCTATGACAGGGATGAGTAATTTTGCAGCAGTTTCCTTGTACGAACATAAAACCAGAAGTCGTATAGTTTTATTGGATGTTTAAGTAGTGGTGTCTGTGTTACAAAAATAGCCAAACCCAAACCCTTGCCATGGTGTTCTAATGAAAGGAGACTGAGCAGATGGTTTTTAGGGACTGAACTTCACGTGTTATGCAACCGTGCTGTTCTTCCAGAGAAAGAGAAGTGAAGCAGAAAGAAGTCTACCTAAACCTTTAATGCTTAAACTTTCACTAATTGTTAACATAGAAAATGACTGAAGAAAGCTCCAAAAATAGAGAGAATATTCAGGTGTTCAAGCTACAAAATTTATTTGCTTTTACCCTCCAATTTGAATAATTATCTCATTAGAGCAGCAGAGTTACAAATTAAGCATACTCAACATGTTTTTATCAAGGAGGATGGGAAAAGGAATAATAAATCATTTTTGAATGAGGAAAAACCTTGTAGCATGGCCAAGAGAACAAGGCCAGACAGAGTACAGAGTTGCTTGGGTTTGAGATACAGCCCAATGAAACCTGAAGATGCAAGCTTACACTGGAGGAGTAATAAAAAAAGAAATTCAAACAGCTTATTCCAATTAAGGAGTATAACTGGAGCCTCTGTCAGCCCTAGTAAATGGTATTTACAGAAATGAAGCCACCTTCTCTTACACAGACTGCCTGTAGACTATACAATTCAGTGTTGTTGTCATCACATTTCTGTCGCTGGAGTATTAAAAAGATGAGCAGTATTAGTGATTTTTAGGAAAACTGCAAAACTGTAAATGTTTCTTAAAACATTTTGTGGTGTAATCTCTATACTACTTTCAAAATTCCTCTGTAAGAGAGAAGGGAAGGAGGGGTTGGTTAAAATACCCACAAACACTGTGCAGTACATGTGTTTTCCTCCTTGTAAGGAGCAAAGAATGAGTAGGTGATGACTGGACCTTTTGTCAGTCAAGAAGTATTACTCTGTAAAAGGACATATTTACAGCTTTTCCCTGTAAATGGATTTTCCTTCTATCATCACTGTTTTTTATGTCAAAGAGGGAAGTATTGGGCTGTGATAATTGTGGAAGATGAAAAGACTGAGGAAATCAATGGTATTGATATGACACAGATCCCTTAGGTTTTTTCATAAGTAGGAATGTGCTCCTTTAGAGTCTTCTTTATATGGTCACAGTGCTCCCATCAACCTCCTCCTGTAGTCACTGGGGAATTCTAGATGCTTCTGAGGCCCTCTGGAAGCTATAGGCAGACAGGTCTAGATCGTGGCATCACAGAAGGGTTTCAGTTGGAAAGGACCTTAAAGGTCATCTTGTTCCAAGCCTCCTGTTTTTATCCCATCCATCCATCCATCCATCCATCCATCCATCCATCCATCCATCCATCCAATCCATGTCTCTCCAGTTTGGAGACAAGGATGTTGTGTGGGACAGTCTCCAATGCTTTCCGTAAGTCCAGGAAAATTATGTCAGTAGGTAGTGTTGGTCATTCTCATTTTCCTGGGAGGGAGCTTAAGATATGAAGTATTTAATGACATGAGAATCTTGCAGAAAATTGATGAAGATTGAGAATTGTACAGCAATCTGCTGAAGCCAAACATATGATGCAATGTCTAATCAAATTACCATCATACAAATCATGGAGGAACTGTCAGATTTGTATCATTTGGGTATATCATGGTTGTCAAATTCCTCCTGTAGAGTTAATAAATCAAACCCAGCATGATTGGTGCTGTTTTTCTTCTCTGTTCCACTATCCTATAAATAGCTCCCTGTTCCATGAGAGCAGTGGCAACTTTCCCAGCAGGAATACGATAACAAAGATGTCTATCTTCTACACTTCTCTTTGTGCCTTTTTCAGTACCACTCACTGGTGTGGAGAATATGCTACTTCTACTATGAATTTACCTTTTTTATTTGCTGTGTGTATATATTTCCTCTTTTGCCCTGAATTACTGTAAAGACAATGAAATCCGGGTGCTGTTTGGATATTGTGCTGCATGGATATTGTGCTGCACTTTTTATACATAATCATAAATATAAATAATCTTCTGTTTTGACAGCACTACATTTTGAAAAGCTTAAGGCAAAGTTTGCTTTCTCACATGTATTTCTATCTCAGTCCAGCTGCACAGTGTTAATTTTGTACTAGACTAAAGAAACAGTACATAATAGCATTTCTTAACTTTCATTTTTCTAATATAATTTCTTGTCTTTTAGTTTCCTGTGTAAGAAAACAACCCCCAATCCAAAAGACTTAAAAGAACAAGGAAAACTGCCATTTAAACCTGCACAGTGTTCCAGCCTGTGCTGCTGACTCCAGCTAGTCTGACATCACCTACCAAAGGAAAAACATGCTGTACAGTTGTAATAGGATTAAACAGTATAAACCTGCAAGCAGAAATGTGATTAATACAGGGTATTTCTGAGTCCTGCAGTGACTATATTGCTACACTGAGAAAACCAGAATGTTTATTAGAAGCATTTTCAGTATGTATATATTTTTTTGAAGTTATTTATAATTGTTGCCTTTCTCTCAGGCCTGCAGGAGATAATTTTTAAATTAACTGTGCAGTGTAATCAGTATCAGTAGACTATACAATCCTGAGATGTCAAGAATTATGATAAGCCTCATACTAAGCTTTGGAGAGATTTGTAATGGTGTAGTTGGCACGGCCCCTTTTTTATTAGCATTTTCATTATAAAGTTGTTACTGGAAGCATAAAGTTAATGTTCTGTAACAAGAAAACAGCAATTATCCAGTCCTAAACAAGAACTCAACATTAAACATGGCAGATAAAAATACCAAGCAGATATAGTTACTGCAGACAGATAATGTGGAAAAGAAATAATATAGCATTTACAGGAAGGCAATGGAAACTTTTCTTCCTTAAGCACAAGGCTGGTTGCCAAACAACCCCCTATAATTTCTGAGAGTTCATCTTTGCATTTTCAAGTAGAACTTCTAAAAGTGCAAGCATAAACTCAAATTGTTTTTCCTTTGAAATCAATGAGAAAATAAAAATGTGATAAAAACATATGTGCTGATTAACTGTAAAAAATTCTCTTAAACCTGTGTAGCTTTTGAGAATGCTCTCTTCTGTGTCCTCCCCCAGAATCTATATTAAATGGATACTGTTGATTACCTTCACAGCTGTAAATATGGCTCAAGTTTTCCCGTAGTGGAAAAACAGTTTACAGAATCCAGGAAGAACTGCTTAATTACTTTACAAAGTTTAGTCTTTGCTCTCACTAAACAATGGTTCCTTTTCTTTCAAAAATAATGCAACACGTCTATGGGGCTGGATGGGATCCACCCCAGAGTAGTGATGGAATGGTGGAAGAGCTTGCCCTGCCACTCTCCATCATTTATCAGCAGTCCTGGCTAACTGGGGAGGTCCCAGATGACTTGAGGGTGGCAAATGCAACACCCACCTACATGAAGGGCTGGAAGGAGGATGTGGGGAACTACAGCCTGACCATGGTGCCAGCGGAAGTCATGGTGCAAATCACTATGAGTGTCACCACATACAGAACAACCAGGGGATCAGGCCCAGCCAGCATGGGGTCATGAATGGCCTCCTTGGCCAACCTGCCCTTCCATGACCAGGTGACAATGTAGTGGGTGAGGGAAAGGCTGTGGATGTTGTCTACCTGGACTTTAGCAAAGCCTTTAACACTTCTTCCCACAGCATTCTGGAGAAACTTGGGCAGGTGCAATCTTTGCTGGGTTAAAAACTGGCTGAATGGCCAAGCCCAGAGAGTGGTGGTGAATTGTGACACATCCAGTTGGTGGCCGGTCACTAGTGGCATTTCCCAGGGCTCAGTTCTTGGTCCAGCCCTGATCAAGATCTTTACTGATGACCTGGATCAAGTGTACCTTCATTAAGTTTGCAAACTGAGAGGGCGTGTTGGTCTGCTGGAGGGTAGGAAGGTTCTGCAGTGGGATATAGACAGGCTGGATTGACAGACCCAGACCAACTGTATGGGGTTCAATAAGGCCAAGGTCTGGGTCCTGCCCTTGTGTCCCAAGAAGGCCCTGCAGTGCCGCAGGCTGGGGAACAGAGCGGCTGGAAAGCTGCGCAGCAGGAAAGGCCTTGGGGGTGCTGGCCAACAGTGGCGGAACGTGAACTGGCCTGTGCCCAGGTGGGCAAGGAGGCCAGCAGCCTTGTGGCCTTCTGTGTCAGCAGTCGTGTGGCCAGCAGGACAGGACCAGGGCACCGACTGTCCCCCTGTACTGGGGGGGACACACCTCGAGTGCTGTGTCCGGTTCTGGGTCCCTCACTACAAGAGAGAGATTGAGGTGCAGGAGCCTGCCCAGATCAGAGCAGTGGAGCTTGGGCAGGGTCTGCAGCACAAGTCTGATGAGGAGCAGCGGAGGGAGCTGGGGGTGTTCAGCCTAGGGAAAAGGAGGCTTGGGGGCACTTAATTGCTCTCTACAGCTTCCTGAAAGGAGAGTATATCCAGACAGGAGTTGGCCTCTTCTCCCAAGTAACAGATGACAGGAGGAAAAGGCCTCAAGTTGCATCAGGGAAAGTTTAAGTTAGATTTTATTGGTTATTCACAGAAAGGGTTGTCAGGCACTGAAACAGGCTGCCCAGGGAATTGTTTGCAACCAAGTACAGGAAACTCAAATGCAGTAGAGTGTATGTGTACTGTCTAATTAATAAAAAACCCAGACAGATGTTTTGGGGTTTTTCCATTCTACAGCAAGTACACACAAAGTTGAAGATCTTATATTTTACACTGTTACAATAATTAGCTTGTTATGAGTTCTGCTCTCCTCTTAGAATGCTTTATGCATGACACTTCATAAAATGCTAAAGGATTTTTGTCTTAAAATATTCATAGTACAATAAAAATCAGGTTGGAAATTCCAGCACTGGAAGGTCATTAAGTGTCTAAATCAAGGCTGTCTGCATTATGTCTGCTTTTATTCTCTGTTGATATTTTTTGTTGCAGATCCAGAGGTCACAATCGCATAATTTATTGCTTTCTCTCACTGGACAACTGCCTCATTTAGGCAATCGTGTCTTCCCTCTACAGAGCTTTGCCTCGTTTTGGGTGCTTATGAGACATTAATTGATTTGTTATTTCAACAGAAATGACTTTATTTTCTCAAAATGCTCATGGGGGGAAAAAAAAGCAAAGTGATGCCCTGAAGTTTAGGGTTTAGTTTCCCTAACTAGATATTTTCAATGTAAGACATCTAGGATAAGGGGGTTTAAAAGTTATTATCACATTTAAGCACAGATGTAAAATTTTTCAACTACAGAAATACATAAAGCTTTTCAAAGCAATTTCAAATGCCACAGTGAGAAAGCAGGAAAGGAGGAAGACACAATTAATGAACGTTGTTTTATATCATAAATGAACTCTGTGAGCAAAATCTGTTTCTAATTTCCCTTCACAATGTTTACTTCTCAACATTTTCCAGCTTCTGTAACAAACGAGGCAGAGTCTTGTGTTACAGATGAGCCCCTGTGCTGTGTAGCCCTCATTCATATCTAGGTCAGGTACGTCAGCAACGCTGAATGAGTCAGAGATTCTGAACAAATGCAGTGTATGACTGTGGGATGTAAAAGATTCCCAGAAATAGTTTATGCAAATGAAAATGAAAGCTGTAAAAAGCAGTACTAATTCTAACTTTTGATTGATTTTACCACCTTAATTCCATGGGGCTGCTAGTATGGAACAGCCAAGCAAGCTGCACTCTTCATTTCACACTTGGGAATGTACATCCTCCGTGAAGTGCTTTTCCTATTTGTGAATAAAGCCAAACCATGTGACTGGGAAAAGAAGTCAGAATCTGCTGTGCCCTCAATAAGGGCATCCACACTCCATTAATGGATTCCAGCTCCAGATGCAGGCTGAAGACCTGTGCAATACTGAACTTGCTCTGTATTTGAACTCTGCACTCTCTCGCACTCTGTAGAGATGATGATGATGATGATTATTCAACAAGAGTTGGTTCAGGAGAAGTGAACTCATACCAGCCAGGTATGGAGGCTATGAGAAGGTGCTACTCAGTGGGCTGGAGAAAGAATTGGGAGCTGTATTTGATAAACACTTGTGTGTGCAGGAGCTTATCTGCAAGTGGCTACAGAGACGTCAGGGGTGAGAGAGAAAGTGCAGAAAGCATCTGGAAAGAGCACTTGAGAAAAACAGGTAAGTTATTCCTGAGTGAAAGAATGAAAACTGGGACTGGGACCTGAAAAACAACAAAAGAGGTCAGACAAGGGGATGTGCAGGAGGGACAGGGAAAGCATGGGTGGTGTGGGCCTTGAGTTTTGTCCGTAAGAAAACTGACAGAATGAGATGAACAGACTGGGATCAGGCTCTCCGTTAAGATGGGATCTGTTCACAGAATCACAGAACATCCTGAGTTGGAAGGGACCATCAGGGATCATTGAAGTCCAGGTCCTGCACAGGACACCCCAGGAATCACCGCTGTATGTCGAGAGGACTTCACAATTGATACTGGTGATCCCAGTGCCTGGATCTGTGCTGTGTGTGGTGCAGCTGAATTCTGCTGGTGATGAGTTATGTGGCTTTTAATATGATGCCACTTTGAAGAACTTGAGGGTATTTTGTTTAAGCTGTGAAACTGTTGATCCAGAGCTGCGAAAACTTTGCTTCATGAGGCTCTCTGACCTGGCCAGGCACCCCAACAGCGATAGTTTCTTTCTTTCTTTTCTGACATCCAACAGACAGACCTTCCCCCAAACATTTTGACTAGGCTAGGCAGCAAATCTCAGCGATGCCAACTCTGATTTGTTGTCTTAGGTAAAGAACAAGCCTTTATTAATGTAGCATTTTAAACAGATTTATGATTGTGCAAAGCAGAACTGTATGCAATATATGTATGTAAAAAGTAAACCACGTAGCACGTGGACGCTCAGCCATTGGATCTGTGAAGATAAGTGCTTTTCTTGGCAGGACAATCCACCCCACTCGCTGTAGTGAGGCTCAGTGACTCAGGGACCAGAGAATGTCCTTTCAATGCCAAGGTAAGGATGAATATTATTCATGTCCAAAAAAGAGCACAGTCCCTTCCTTTCATGGGCAATGCATGCTTGAGCACAAGTGTGCTTTCATCTTTATTGCTCCTAGAAGTATGTAAAGTTCTGCAGAATATATGGAGTGGGTGGGAAGAGGGGCAGAAATGACCACAAGGAGTCTAGAAGGTGAATAGGGCAGGTCAAGGCAGCAGGCTAAAGAGAAGTTCCCAATGTTGCATCTCATGAGGTCAGAACACCCAGTAATGACTCTGCTATAATATTGCTCTGTTATTTGCATCTGGTCAGAGGCAGAAATTTTGCAGAGAAGCAACCCCAGCCTCTGGAAAGGTCTGGTCTTTCCCCTCTGCCTTCTTCTTGGGTCTCTAACATAAATTCTAAAGAGCATATTTTCATAAGAGTTGGCTCATCTATGTCATTCTGAGTAAGAGGAGCATTGATGGGTGAACACTGGAAAAGTACAACTGCCCAGTTTACCTGCAGGAGGCTAAGGCCCAGCCTGGCCCTCACCAATGCTTCCTGCACCTGTAGGGATGGATGGAGCAGAGCTCTGGGAAAGGCTGGTGGAAGTTGTGACACCAGTGATGTGACTTTTACGCACAAATGACCCTGCTTCTTCACACTTACCTTCTCATGCTCGTAAGCGCTAAGGGTGTTTGTTCAGATAGTTCTGCCAGAGTTACCTGTGGTGACATGGAGGACAAGGGACACACACCCTGGGTCCCCATGATATTAGCTCTTACCTCGGAAGGTAGGTTTAAATTAGGAAGAAATCCTTTACTGTGAGGGTGACAAGGCTCTGCAGGTTCTTGAGTGAATCAGACACAAGATTCACAGGGAAGCTGTGGATGTCCCATTCCTGGAAGTGTTCAAGGCCAGGTAGGACGGAGCTCAGAAAAACCTGGTTTAGTGAAAGGTCTCCCTGCCCACGGCAAAGGGGTTGGAACGAGATGGTCTTTAAGGTCCCTCCCACCCAGTCCATTCTATGACTACCTGGTGCTAAAGCACCAGGCTCATTAAAGCACACTTTACACAAAGGTGACAAATTAACACGCCTTTGGCATCCCGGGGCTGTGTCAGCCTGAACTGTGCGGCTCCGGGGTCCCGGGGTCCCGGGGCGGGCGGCGGGTGCTCAGATGGGCACGGGGAGAGGACAGCGGGGAGCCGCGGCAGCGCTGGGCGCCCCCCGTGGCGGGGTCCCCTCACCCCCGCCCNCGGGAGCAGTTGCGGCGGGCGGGAGCAGTTCCGGCGCGGCGCTTTGGCCGCTCCTTCCGCACGACAAGTAGTTCCCACGGCGGCGGCCGTCCCGGCGCCCCGCGCTGCCCGGTGACCTGGGCGGTGTGGGGCCGGGGGGCTCCCAAAGCCGCCGGAGGACTCGGACAGCCCGAGCCGGAGAGTCCGGCTGCCCGTCCTGAGGCTGCCGCTGAGCAGCGGGTCGGGAACAGCTGGGAACGAGCCGCTGGAGCTGCTGCTGGTGCCGAACTGAAGCGTGGAGACCCCATGGCAACCTTAGGGGATGTAAAGGGGGCCTGCAGGGAAGCCGGAGAGGGACTCCTCGTCAGGAACTGTAGTGATAGGACGGGGAGTGATGGGTACGAACCGACGGAGGGATTTAGGCTGGATATTAGTGAGTGAGGGTGGTGAGACACTGGAACAGGTTGATAAGGAAAGTTGTGACTGCCCCAAGCCTGGCAGTGTTCAAAGCCGGGCTGGGTAAAGCCTTGAGCGACTTGGTCTAGTGGGAGGTGTCCCATGGCAGGGAGGTTGGGGCTGGATGATCTTTGCGGTCTGTTCCAACCCCTTCCCATTCTCTGACTCCACGATTCCGTGCTCACCTGGCTCCGAAACACTCGTGAGCTCCTCTGGCAGCCGCTCGAAATAGTGTCAGCAGCTGAAGGTCCCCGCGGTTCAGCTGCAGAAAGTAGATGTTTAAGGTGTGTTAAAGACGTTTCCACTGCACTGTCATCTCAGGCCTTGGTGTGCCTTGTGTTGCCTGGCTTTCGTTCGGGCAGTGAATAAAGTTACACAGAGGTGGCAGCCTGCGGAGTGTTGCGTATGCCATTTCTGCCTTTGCAATCCCAATGTGCTGTTGCAGTACAAGTTTGTGAAGTGATGTCGCAATAATTTAATGCCTGTTAATTACCCTGTATACTCATATTTGGCTTCTGATTGTCATTCCCTGAGTTGACTTCTTGATTTTTAGAAGCCTGAGTTATTTTTATGTGTTCTACGAAGTATTGATGGATAGTTTACAGCTCAAACCACCACTAAGAGGTGATAGCCGTACTCTAAAATTCCGAAAGTTCAACTGCCACATGAGGAAGAACCTCTTTATGTTGAGGATGGCTCTGTAACAGGCTGCCCAGGGAGGTCGTGGAATCTCCTTTTCTAGAGATGTTCAAAACCCACCTGGATGTATTCCTGTGTTACCTGCTCTAGGTATCCAGCTTTGACAGGAGGGTTGCACTGGATCATCTCCAGAGGTCCCTTCCAACCCCGTCTATTCTGTGATTCTGTGAAGCAGGATTTTATGCCAAGGAGAATTGTACTATCAGGAGAATAACTGAGTAGCAGAATAGCTAACAGGTGCTGTGTTACTTATGGACTATTGTTAAAACATTCCAGGACTGCTTTATATTCTGGAATCCAACTGTCAGTGAGACATAATTCTCTTACTACTTGTACTGCTAATAAATTCACATTTATTCAAGCACATTTGTCTTAATAAAAAGTGTTGTGAGTGTGGTGGAACCCAGAACGGTTGTGAGTGTTCAGTATTTTTGATGTTGGTGCTGCTGAGGTGTATCTGACCTCAGATGCATTTCCATTATGGCTGCTTCCAAAAATCAGGTTCAGGGTGTTTCATACAGTGCATCCTGAAGTCGATGACTGATCGCATAGTTTGTGCTTCTCCTTTGAGGGGTTCTGAGTGGTTTTGGTGTCTGGTAGTGCGCCTTACACATTTTGATATTGTGCATTAGTGTATTTCAGTGGAACCTTAAGCAGTCTTGTGTTTAGCCACATGAGGGAGATCTTAGAACATGAAAATAAAAATGCCTTGCTATAAACATCTACTGTGGCTTTTTAATTTTTTTTCCATAATGATGGGAAAGCTAGCCTGTTTTTATGTGTGATAAAGTGATTATTCTAAACTGAAAATAATTTCCTAGTTATTTGAATATCTTATTAAATCTATGTTATATCCAAGTCATGAATTTTATTTATTTAGCCAACATAAATATGTGGAGACAGTTGTCTTTTTATAAGGAACTTTATTTAACTTTTTTCCAGGAGCATTTGTGAAGATGGTGTGTGTAAGACAGAAAAATACATGTGCTGGTATTTGCCATCATCAGTTAAAACTCCAGTGGTTTCAAATGCAAGTTTCTTTTCACAAATACAGTATCAGACTGGTTAAATACAATGTGTTTGGTTTAGGTGAGAGTGCCAGAGCTGGGCCTGGGTGAAACTTGTGGAGCTCAGCAAGGCCTAATTCCATGTCCTGCCCGTGGGTTGGAGCAATCCCAAGCACAAACACAGACTGGGCAGGAAAGGGATTGGAGCAGCCCTGATGAGGAGTTGGGGTGCTGACGGATGGGAAGCTGGACACAACCCAGCCATGTGCTCTGGCAGCCCAGAAACCAAACGTGTCCTGGGCTGCCTCCAAAGCAGGTGGAGGGAGGGGATTCTGCCCCTCTGCTCTGCCCTGGTGAGACCCCACCTGCAGAGCTGTGCCCATCTCTGGGACCCCAGACGTGGGAAAGGTGCTCTTTGAGTGCTGGAACAACTGAGCTCTGGGAAAGTCTGCATTATGCAGTGTTCTTATTATGATGTGCAGAATATAATGTCAGAAAGCATTGAATTATTTGGGTCTTAATTTTGTTTCACTCCTGAAATTTCATGTGCCTAACAGTGCGCCATGGGTGTTTAAATCGAGAAGTGTAAGAACAGGTCAGGCACACAGTGATACTTGTCCAGAATATGGACTTAGGCCTTTTTATGGGCTTTACTGAGCCCCAACCAGTCTCTACCAACCTGGTGCTTCCTGGTCAACTTCTAAGAATTCCGGACACCAAGTGGATGTGTACCCACCTTGGAGATGCAACAGCAGGGAGAGGTCAGCTGGCAGGCAGGTAGTAGTTTCAGAGGGATCATGTCCTTCATGAGAGCTGGTTTTGCAGTTCTTCATTTTGCACTTTGCCTTTTCTCCAGTCCTCAGTTACATCATCCTTCCGGGGG